>BQNB010074011.1:0-31931 GCA_026074375.1 Tanacetum coccineum
CAACACCCTCATTTGATTTCTATGTAATTTTTTAGCTCCTTGCTAGTGGTTTTTAATAAAGTTGCCGTTCAAAAAAAAGTTATAAATAAAAAGCTAAAATTTTCATATAAAATTAAAAAATCAAAAAGTCTCATAAAGTATTCAAGTAAATCAACAAAAAAATGTTTAAGAAACAAAAAGGTTTCATGACAAAAATAAATGAAAGCGAAATAAGATATTTTTTCGACAAAAATCTTCATAAGCTTTATTAGCTTGAATATTCAATCTTCAAGCATTGAAACACAGTTGCAACTTCACTCTTGCTTAGTATATGTGAATTTATATGAATCAAGTAGGCAAACTCTTGTTCTGTTGCTTACGAATATGCATCAATGCTTGATTTGAGAAGTGATTGGTTTAAAAGATTGTATATATATATAATTAACTTTTTTTCATGTGTATAGAGATATTCGGTTTTTTCATATTTGGTTTGGTTTTACTTTTGTCAACCCATAACCAAACCAAACACCAATTAAATAATTCGGTTCGGTTTCAAGCCAGACCATACACCAATTAAATTTTTTGGTTCGGTTCTATTCGGTTTTTGTCCGGTTTATTTTTCGGTTTATTCGGTGTCAAACCAAACACTGAACACCCCTATATATGATTTTTTTTAACAACGTGATTATATATTTATATGAGAGAATTGCAAAAAAGTTCTTTGTGGTTTAGCCAAAGTGCAGATTTGGTCCGTGGAATTTCGAAATTGCAGATTTGATTCGTATTTTGAAGGTTTTGTTTCATTTTTGGTCCTTGGTCGAACTAAAATGATTAAAATACCCCTCGGTTAAGTATTAAGTATTTGGAGAACAGAGAGGTATTTTAGTCATTTTAGTTCGACCAATGACCAAAAGTGAAACCAAATCCTCAAAATACTGACCAAATCTGCGATTTCGAAATTCAACGGACCAAATCTGCAATTTGGCCAAACACAAAAACCATTTTTGCAATTCTCTCTATTTATATTAAAAAGGAATCTAGCAAGAAGCTAGATTACATTAGGCAACAAAGAGTTAAATTGGTGAGAACAAAAGAATTCCTTAATTGTTATGTATTAAAACAAACGATTAAATCTTGAGATCTTGTTTAAGAATATCCCTAGTTGTACGTTTGGTGCTACAAGTGATCACCTCGTTTCAGGACAGCTTGAATTACATGGTCTTGACGAGTACATTCAGTAGTCTGTTTGAGCAGGACTTAAGAAGCTCAAGAAGTAGCAGAATCCGCAAGATTATAGTTTCTGAGTTTTTTGCAACTTGTGTTAAAAATATATATATATAAAAAACTAAATGAGATACTAGACATTTAAAAAAATAATAATAATTGTGAAAAGCCCCTAGAAACCAGATATATACATTGATAAAACACGAAAAATACTATACAACTGAGTAGACGAGAATTCTCATAGAAAGATTAACGAATTACACAAAAAAACACATTCAATTCCCATTATTTTTTTTCACGATATTCATAAGCTATAAGTCGAATAAATACAACAAAAAGGAAAATGAACGGATTATGCGATATATCAGCGACCACTGTTTCGGACAACAGCTCTACCAGGTCCAACGTCGTCGTTGTTGTTGTTGTTGTTGTTTGTGTTATTCGTGATGAGACCAAGTGTTTCGCCTGTTTTTGTTGCGAAAGAAGCAATAGCACCAGTAACGTCGCCAAAAACTTGAGCTTTGATCTTTCCTCTTTTGTTGGATTTAATTGTTGAATATTCAAATTTGATGAATGAGTGAAAGATCGGTTGTGAATAAGTGAAGAGAAGCCTGTGACTTTGTGCCTTTGTGGTTGGGGGTTTTTAATGGTTTATATAGGGCCAAAATGTGTGTAAGTGATGTTTGGTCCTCAATTGTACGTACACTGTATACAATACAAATTTTGGACACTAATAGAAAATTACTACTTCAAAATCAAATTGGTTCAACTTTTATTTTAAATATTTTCTTTTGTGTTATATAATACTTGATGAAAATTATACCAATGAAAAATACACATAAACCCTATCCATTCATATATTTTGCATCGAGTATTACAGTATATAACACACACAAATAGTTAAGGTTAAAGTTGAACTAGTTTGACTTTTCAAAGTCAAACTGAACATTTATTTTGGAACGGATGAGTAGTAATTCATTTAGCTTCGTGTTTTAAGTTCACTAATAAAACTTCATCAGGTGTCATTTATTTAAGTGAAACTCGTGTTTTTTTTCTTGGTTCAGCTTTTCGGGTGATGCCAATGCTCTAGTTGACCGAATGGACTTTTGTCCTAGCTAGTGCTATCCGTGAGGGTGGAATCGTTTCCAATCAAATGCATGGTTATAAGTTCAAGTCCAAACAAGTGTTAGATGTATATTTGCAATGTGTAGTGCATTTGTGTGTGCGAGTCAATTCACTTCATTCGAGACCCAAATATATGTACCATATCTATAATCTACGTATTATATGTCGAAATTTTAAGACAATTAATGGTACCAAGAAACACATGATTGCCATAAAACTTTGATTCGTTAAATGTGGTTTGATTTATTATTAATCACTTCGATTATTGGATGACTTTATTCAATAAACAAAACATTCATCTTATAAATCTCGATATGGATACACTTAACAATTCAAGATTATGTTATTTCAACCTCAAGTTTTGTTTATAGATCGTTAAGAAACAGTCTTTGCACTCACGCGCATAGTTACATCTTTGTAGGGTCAGTATGTCCCTCGAATATGATAGCTCCAAATATTATCTTTAGATACGATTTGATACTATATAAAGATTTTTACTCCGTATTAAATTTTAGAAAGGGAACAATGAAGGTATTTCTTTGATTGATGTTAAATGTTGTTGGGGTAACTATGCTTTTGAGTATGTGTATAGTCCGGCGGTTGGTAATTCGGGTGGCATTTTATGTGTGTGGAGAAGTCGGTTTTAAGAAAAACAATCGACGAATTTCCGATTATTTTGTTATGATTAGCAGGGGTCTTGGTTATGTAGTGGTGATAATTTTTTGATTATTTCGGTGTAAATGCTCATCAAGACTATGCCGAAAAGAAATGCTTTGGGATTATTTGGTTCATGGATTAGTATATGGGTACGGGGAGTCTGATCGTTATGGATATTTTAATTGTGGTTTCGATTCAGAATGAAAGGATTTTGGCTCGTTATTTATGCTCATGGCGAGATGCTTTTAATAGTATTTATTTTGCAAGCAAATCTTCTAAGAGATCCCCTTGGAGGTTGTTCTTTCACTTAGGTGTCATAGATCGCTAGAAGATGAGTACAGCTAGACGGTTTTTATGTCGGAAGGCTTTGTTGGGTGTGAATCCTAACTTTCGGCTTTAACGTTGGATAGAGTACCTATCCGGATCACTATGACTATTTTGTTGCGGATTCTTCATTGATTATGGGTCTTATCCCTTTTTAGGATGTATCATTATTGGTTCGAGATAGGACGGAATTTGAAGAGTGATTTCGAAAGTTGGTGAGAATGTCCAATCGTGAGGTAAATCCTATGTTGTACTTGATGTATAAGATGAATATTTCTCAAAAGTGTATTGTGAGTGGTATGGGAAGAGACAATCTAATAAGTGTAAAAAAGGGGCATTTTAAAAAAGTCTCCATGACCTTGGAATTTGTTTAGACAAGGCAATGCTACGGATGATATTCTATATAAAAGAATGGAGATCATTAAAGACATCCAAGAAGCGGAGAAAGTGGATAATTTGGAGGCGGCGCAAAAAGCTAGATTAAAATGGGCGATAGAAGGAGACGAGAATACAAAGTTTTATCATGGGATTTTAAATAAGAAACGTAATCAACTTGGTATACGTGGAGTCTTAAAAGATGGTATGTGGATCGATAATCCGGCTGTGGTTAAAAAGGAGTTCTTGGAGCATTTTAGTACTCGGTTCCAGCAGCCTCGTCGTATTCGACCATGATCAATATGATTTTCTAGTACGATTAGTGAGTGAAAAAAAAATGAATTGGAAGGTGCTATTCGTACCAGAGATTAAGCGGGCGGTGTGGGATTGTGAGATTGATAAATCTCCGGGACGGATGGAGTTACTTTTGGGTTTCATTAGAAGATATTAGTCTTTATGATAGGATGTAGTGGTGGGGGGACGGTTCAACATTTTTTTATTCTGGTAAATTTTCCTAAAGGTTGTAATGCGTCGGATATTCTGTGATCCTATGATTTCCGGATGCTAAATTGGTTATGGGACTTTCGTCCCAATTAGTCTTATAGGGAGCTTATAAAAAAATTATTGCGAAAAAATTTTGGCTAATCGGCTTGTTGGTGTGTTGGGTGACTTAAGTTAGTGAGTTCAATCGGCTTTTGTGGCGGATTGACAAAATTCTAGCGGTTCCGCTCATTTCACGAGGTTTCTTCATGGTGTAAAGCGAAAAAAAACAAACGTTTATTTTCAGGATTGATTTTGAAAAGGCTTATGATTCTGTTCGTTGGGATTTCTTAGGAGACGTTTTAAATTGTTTTGGCTTTGGTGCTAAATGGTGTGGTTGGATACAAGAATGCCTTTTTCTTTCGTTGCGTTCGGTTTTGTAAATAGACATAGTACGACAGAGGAATTTCAATTTTATAAAGGCTTAAAACATGGGATCCGTTTATCTCCCTTTACATATTTATATTGTTATGAGAGTCTTCATTTGTCCTTTAAAGAGTGGAGGATGCGGGTATGTTAATGTTTATCAAGATTTATACTTTCTATGACTTTATTCTATATGTTTTATGCTGACGATGCTATATTCATGGGTCATTGGAGTAAGCGAGTATTTGATACTTTAATGCTATATGTTAATAGTGATTTGATACGCGCTTCGGGTCTAAAGTATTAATCTTGTAAAGTAAAATCATGGGGTTAGCGGTTTCGATAGAGAATGGTCGAAGAAGTTACCGAGACATATGGTTTGGGGCATTCTTAATACTGCCGTTTTCTTTTCTTGGTCGAAAGTAGGGGGATTGTATTGTCTCGGATTAAATCATGGGTTGAGGTTTTCGACAAAATATGTGAATCGGTACTTTATAAATGGAAAGATGAAAACATTTGTCTTTTGGAGGTTAATAGGCTCACTCTTCTTTAAAGGGATTTTGGTTTTATGCCTATTTTATCATAGTCTATTTGTCTACGGTTCTATGTGGTTCTACACGTTTGGAATCTATCGATGTCACTTTTTTAATGGTTAATGTAATGATATTGTTAGTGAAAGGTCGATTTGGGTTAGTTGTAATAAAGTCTTGACGTCAAAGGAGAAAGGAGGTCTTTGTGTATCTAGTTTATTGCGGCTTAATAGAGAGTTATGTCTAAATGGGTTTGGCGATTTTTTAATCAGGGGACTCGTTATGGGTTAGGGTCATTCATGCTATACATGGGAGTTGATGGTAGGATTGGAGAGCTGGAATGTGGATTACGTCGATTTGGTGCGATATTATTAAAGAAATGATTTGGTTAGTTCTCATGGAATTGATCTTTATAAGCTATGATGCATAAGAAGATAGGGGATTGGGTCGTATATTCTTTTTGGTAGGATCGGGTGGAGGGGGGAGCAGCGATTGAAAGAGGTTTTTTACGCTTTATGCGATTGAGGGTAAAACAAACACATTTCGGTAGCTTTCAAATTTGAGCAGACTTCTTTTTCTTCCTCTTTGCGTTAGGTAGTAGGATGCCGCGTAGTGGCATTGAATTCCGAACAGTGGATCATCTTTTGGACAGTTTGGAGGGAGTGATGTAGTCCATCGGGAGGACTATAGGTGTGTGTCTTTAAATGGGTCGGGGGGAATTTTTTAGTTCGATTCGGCGCGAAGTATATTGACAACAACTAGATTAACAGATATTTCTTCCAAAACAAGATGGATTAAAGGAAGTGTACCTATTAAAGTCATGTTCACGCTTGGAAGGAGGTTTAAATGGTTTACGACTCGGTGGACATTTCACGTAGATGTTAGTATCCCTTCTATTCTATGTCCTCTAAGGCGAGACGGGTGTTGAATCTTCGAAACATTTGTTCTTTATTATGTAGTGTTGTCTAGAGCTACTTTCGGAGGGGTTTGGTTATTTGGTGGGATGTGAGTTACATGGAGCTTGATTCTTTTGATGAGTGGATTTCTTGACATAATTAATTTACGGCTGCCTTCTAAGCATAAAATATTATTAGACGGGGTGTGTTATGGTCTATGGTGGTTCATTTGGGCTTTTCGGAATAAGAAGATTTTTGGCGTTGTTCCTTCTTCCAAGGCGAATATTTTTGATGATCTAGTGCTCTCGTCTTTCTTTTGGTGTCGTTATAGATGTAAAGCTACGTTTAGTTGGGTGGATTGGTTAAAAAATCCTCACCTTGTGTCCTTGTGGTTGTTTGATACTATATAAAGATTTTTACTCCGTATTAAATTTTAGAAAGGGAACAATTTGGGAAGGTAACAAATAAATTTGTTTTTTCAAAATTAGATTTGCTACATTCATAAAATTTTTACATATAAACTTTCACACAATTATGTGTCATCACACTTGGCTCAATCATCATCTTTTTTATATTACCAACTCTACTTTTTTAGCAAATCATTTTGCAAATCTTATTTTGCGGATATTTTTTTTAAACTTTTTGTGAATGTATTATTTTTCTTTTTTAAAAGAGATGAGGAAATGAAAGGATAGTAAATTATTTTAGAATTTCACTCATAATCTTCTTACCAATTTGGTATGATTTGAAAAGAAAGGAAGGATGAGCGTGCTTGCTTTTTCTTATGTGACCAAACTACCCTTCACTCTCCGCTATTTTTTCCAACTCAAGAACAAAAAAATTATATCTTCTTTTCTTTTCTCCTTAGCTTGGGAAAACAAAAAATACGATTATTTCCTCTTCATTCCACTCTTTATCTTCTAATACACTTTGTCTTCTTTCCTTATTAAACTCGAGAACAGAGTTTAAGATTTGCGCACACCATCTTATTAAATAATTGTACACATGTTTTTCTATAAACGGTTAATTTTGGTTGTACACATGATACCTAATGCTTATACTACTTCTGCATTAGGGTGTCCCGATTAACTCCTATACGACATATATATGTTCAAGACCTTTTAGGATCAATGAATCGGTAGAAATAGTGCATCGACAAAATTTGTTACTTTGGTGGTACAAAAAGTCAGTTAACAATTAAACGTACTGTGGGTGATTCGTAATTTTATTCATGTCTCATCAATCACAGTTGATTGAAACAAGTTTACTGTTACGCCCTTGGTTGGATAATTGTCATGTTTATTTATTATGTTTTATTAGGATAAGTGTCGGAGTGCTTGTTTAGGATATGTGTTTGAGTCATGTTAGGATAAGTCTTATGTTTGTGAGAGTTATCTCATAAACTAGTATTTAAGGTGTCATAATGTTATGAATGAATCAATCAAGTTAGTCAAATAAAATGTCTAGTCTTCTCTCTATATTCTTAAGGAGCTCGCACACGCTTGAAGTGGTGCTACTATCCCGATACAACCCAAACTGGGTCGTATCAATTGGTGCTTTCATTGAGAGTTCTCGTTGAGAGGGCTTCCGATCCAGGTTACCAAAAAAAAAACTATTCACGAGTTACTATTCACTGTAGTTACTATTCACCGCAGTTACTATTCATCGGTTACTGTTCATCAGTTACTATTCATAGAAAAATTATTATTTTTTTGAGTTATTGTTCATGTCATCGGACGGCAGTGATCAAGACGCGAGATACGCACTTTATAAGCTATTGCAAAGGGGAACGATGACCGAATATGAGAGTGAGTTTTTGATGCTTATAAAACGAGTAATGATCCTTGAATCTTTACTTAAGTCGTTTTATATCTCCGGACTTAAATTGGATCTACAATGTTTACTCTTAAGGACAAACCCCAAAACTCTAGACGAAGCTTTTTCATTGGCCCGCGCGGCAGAAACACGCTTCGCGAACCTAGACATTTGGGAATTTTTGAGGTCCAATCCTTCAACTTTGGGAGAATACTTCTTCAAAGCTCGTATCACCGAGGCTCGTTTTGAGATAATTGCAAAGGAAGTTAAAGAGCACATCGTTGAAAAGAAAATAGATGTCATTCTATCATTACTATTACAGGGTGAATTTGCTTCACCTGAGGTTAAAGGGTCATTAGATGCTGATGAAGATAATGGCGTTTATAAGGTTAGTAGCGCGATAGACGATGTTTTTGATATTGGTGAGAGTTTGGTTGTTTTTCTGAAGTGGGTATCGATAAGCAGATCAAGGCCATTGCTATTACTGGTAAGTTTTGAAAACACGGATGTTGCCATGGGAAATGAGGTTAAAATTCAAAGAAGAATATGGGATCCCAGAATCAAGATTTTTTAGACAACACCTTGAGGACAAGGTGGTTCCGAAGAAGTGGGGAATGTTACGCCCTTGGTTGGATATTTGTCATGTTTATTTATTATGTTTTATTAGGATAAGTGTTGGAGTGCTTGTTTAGGATATGTTTTTTAGTCATGTTAGGATAAGTCTTATGTTTGTGAGAGTTATCTCATAAACTAGTATTTAAGGTGTCATAATGTTATGAATGAATCAATCAAGTTAGTCAAATAAAATGTCTAGTCTTCTCTCTATATTCTTAAGGAGCTCGCACACGCTTGAAGTGGTGCTGCTATCCCGATACAACCCAAACCGGGTCGTATCATTTACAAATCTAGCTTTTCTCTATAAGATACGCTTTTTGTACCAAAAGATCAAATTTTAATGAAATAATGTAACCAATTTGTAAATACACTCGGAAAGGGCAAGATTCGTTTATCTTGCACCGTGCTTGCATTTGCATAGATCATTGGCTAAAGAGTCTTGCAAAAATAGTTTCTTGACTTTATTTCTTGTGTATGACACTTTTTATAAACTCAATATATTTGAAATATGATATAAATATATAAATTTATAAATATTTCATATTTTGTGCCGCTTTAAATCATGTCTTAAAAACCGCTATGACTCGCCATGACTCCTAAGGCATGAGGCTTGTCTATGCTTTCACGTCACGCCTCACGTTATTTACAACCTTGGTTTATACATTACAAATTTTGGACACGAATAGGAAATTACTAGTCATTCGTATAGTTTCATGTTTTAAGTTCACTAATAAAACTTCATGAGGTGTCATTTATTTAGGTGAAACATGTGTTTTTTTCTTGGTTTAGCTTTTCGGGTGACGTCAATGCTCTAATTGGCCGAATGGGCTTTTGGCCTAGCTAGTGCTATCTGTAAGGGTGGAATCGTTTCCAATCAAGTGCATGGTTATGACTTAAACCGGGCGTAATGCATCGGTCGTCCGATTGATCAACCCCCATCAAGACGCGTCCCACCCAGTTACTTCCTTTCATCAAGACGCGTCTTAGACCCCGAAAAAAGAGAGGTTGGTTATAAGCGAAATCGAGTTGTTGGGGGATGTTAGTGTATGTGTGTGTTTTATTTAATTGATTTTTATGAGGGTATATTTGTTGTGTTTAAGTGTGATATGTTTTGTAGTGTTCTCGGTCATTCTATTATAGCCAGTTGGCCATGAAGTTGTAGAAAAAGAAATCTGATGTGACAATGGTGTCCTAGGTCCTGAGTTGGTCATCATTACGGTAACCTTATGAAAGTCCCAATTAACACGTCTTATGGAAAGTAATACAATAGATATGCATGCAAACACAAAGATTTAACTTTTTAATCGTGTAATGCTTTATTGATTATAAATCAAAGTATTACAAAGTGTTATGGATCACACTTGTTTAATAACAATATAAGATTACTCTTTGAACAAGTAAACTTGACAAATTATCAAGTTTACAAGCGAACTTGTGTAGACACGGTGATAAGATCAGCTGACTAATTGTAAGTTCGACAAAAAGGTAAATGCATTATAATTTCGACAACAATTAAAGCGATACCATTTACTTCGACAAACATTCCACTAGTGTAGGAGTATAACTGCATTTAATGCATGTCCATTCTTGGAACATCTCAACCTTACTTTTTTGAATAGTGTTGCCAACTGTTCACGATCTTTTCACCAACTTGTACTAGGAGGTACTTTAATTTGAAAGACTCTTTTGTCCCGCCATTTTGCTTTATCGATTTGTCCTGCCTAAAACACTTTTAAGAGATAAGAGCTTTGCTCAGTTTGTAGTTTCAAAGAGTAATGAAGTTCATCAGGGTATTGCCACCCCTGACATACTTCAAACCTTCAACGTATTCCATTTACATACCATGTGATATCCATCTCAGCTGACGAGTATGTCTTCAAGTAATCTTCGACTTCCTTGACAATGTCTTTGACTTGAATATTCTAAGGTTGCTCGATGAAGTTATGCTTCAGTGAGTCTTCATCTACTCACGAATATCATTAGTGAGTCTTCATGACTTAGCCTAATTTTTGTTTTAATCTAGGCAGAGACGCCTAATTTCTGTTTTAATCTAGGCAGAGACAATTGGGCATTCAATTGACCTAACAATCTCCCGCTATTTGAATATAAATTATGCTAAGTCTAAATTATTGTAAGTGAGTACACAGTATCTTCTTACACGTAATTTTACATAGGCAAGATAACAAAATAAGAACTTTTATTCATTGATTACATAAGAAGTTTAAAAATTATAATCATCCAAGTTTTCTTCCACTATCTCTCTTGCTTCAACCAAATCATGCCTTGACTCAGTCATCAACATAAACTTAGCAGCAATAGTATTTTCATAATCAGAGTCTTGATCAATGAGCTTGTGAATCCCGAGTAGTTGAACAGTAGTGGCTAACCTATATTTATTAACTTTTTGAAATCCTAAATCATAATTACCGTTAAAGAATAAAAGCATAGGCTCAGGAGGCTTGAGTTCTTGCTTATGTTTACCAGTTGTCACGCCCTGAGGGGAAGCTAAGTTCTTCTCCATTCCATACACTACAACTTCTTTAGTAAGGAAGACTTGTTGGATCATTTACCTTGTTCGTTTCCTTTTTCTTTTAGCTGGTGGCAGCTCAGCCTTAGCCAGTTGATGGGGAGGAGGGATTTTTTATTTCTCAGCATTTTCAGTCACCCACTAGAACTTAGCTTGAAGATTCTTCAGCAGCTGAGTATTTTAAGTTCTTGTCTTTTTAGAGGCCAAATCATGAATTTCTAACCATTTAGTGAAGCCATTCATCTTCAGTTTGAAATCAGTGTTAACTTTGTAGTTCACTGGCTGATTGTTCTTGTGATAGTCATGGTTGCCTTTTTGGTTGTTTTGTCGATGTAGCATTTGAACTTGGTGGTAGGTAGGTTGTCAGCCCTCTTTGGAATGCAATCCAAGTACTCAGGTCTTGTTCGATCCATCAACTTTTTTCTCCTTGCCTCAAGTTCAGATAACTCTTTCTCCTGACCCATTCGCTGAGCAGGGTTCATTCTTTTCAATGCCTTCTCAGATTTTTCATTAGTTGCTTTGAGATATGAATTTTTTTTCTTCTTCTTCCATCATCTGAGCTGCTTGTTCAATTGTCAGTGAAGGATCATCAGTCGTTCTGAATCTCTTGAGAATGGACAATGTTAATACAAATAATGATTAAAAATGTTATTTATATTTTTCGACTCCTCGATGTTTTGAAGATGACAAAATGCAAAACATTCACGGTAAAAAAAACATTTACATGTTATTAATCGTAAACTTTCATTTCGACATAAATCACTTAAGGTGTGGATAAACAAATCATTAAATATGATTAGTGATCAAGAAAATAATTTTTCTTCTTAACCATCACATTTCTACAAAACTATTATTTTTTTACAAAATATACAAAATAGTTTTATTAATAAAATTAATGTTTTATTTAAAAACATAAGTTTGAATTCAGTTTTTCCTCCAAAAACAAAAAATAACATACGAGGATCAACCTTCCCTACAAAAAGATAAAAAAAGGAGCGTCGGTCTAGTGGCGGCCCCCTTAGTGGCTAGGCGGCCCCTGGATATATCTGGGACAGGCAGGACCGCCACCAGATGACGTTGAGATTTCTTGCCTATAAGTATTGCACTCCTTCCTTCAGAAAATCAGACCTCTTTGCACATATTTTTCAAATTCCTTTCTCTCTCTCACTAAAACCTTCTTTCTCTCTCTAAATCTCTTGATCACTAACATAGTTTAATCTTGTTTCAAGTGATCAAATCTCATCTTCTATATTTTACCTTCTTCTATCAAGTGCAAGAGACTAACATTCGTATTCGCCAAGAAATGAAGTGTTATAGATTAGTGATTTCTCATTTCTTCTTCTAAGATCCAAATCTCTATTTTGATTATCTTGTGTGATTGTGTGAATCAGATAGTGTGTAAATCCAATATTGTAGATCATGTGATTGGGTAGTGTTTGTGAAGTGGTAGATTGGTTCTAGCTAAGATTAGGACTCGACATTTAGCTTAGTGTCGAAAAATAACGTAAGTGACATGTAAACGGTTTTCTTCGCCTAAAGGGAGCTTGTTGACATTGTGAGATCTCGAGTCGAATACTCGGGGAGTGGAGTAGGGCGAAGAAGAGCTTCGTAGCCGAACCACTATAAATCTTGGTGTATTGGTTTGATCATTCTTTCATTTATCTCTTTATATTGTTTGTGTTTCTCATATATTGTATATATAGTTATTACAAGTAGATGGTCATCTTGATTGGTTCATATTGTTGATTGATTAAGCATATAATCGAATCTAACAATTTTAGAAGTAAAATTTTAAAACGCCAATTAACCTGTAAACTATTCAACCCCTCTTCTAGTTTCCATAATTGGTATCAGAAGCCGAGGTCACTCAAGATTTTTAAAATATATTGAATTTTAAAGCTTGGATCGATCAATATATTCCGACAAATATCTAGAAGGGCAATCCATGAAAAGACCACCACTCTTTGAAAGTGATAGTTTTATTTATTGGAAAAATAGATTCGAAACATATGCTAAATCAAAAGATCTTGATCTTTGGCATGTTATTACTAACGGTGATATTTAACCTATTGAACAAAATTCGGAAACCAAACTAGATGAGGTTATCCCTTTTGAAAAATAAAGTGATGATCTTTAAAAGAGGCTTGCGAAACATAACGAAGCCAAAATGGTTATTTACAATGGTTTGCCAAGAAAAGAATATGAAAGAATTTTCATATGTAATACGGCAAAAGAAATTTAGAAAACTTTGTTAATCACCCATCAAGGTAATAGCCAAGTCAAAGATAAAAAGATTGACCTTTTGGTACAACAATATGAACAATTCGTCATTTTTGAAGACGAATCTATAAATAGTGATTTTGCTAGATTTAATACCATTATTACTAGTCTAAAAGCTCTTGATGACGGTTACTCTAGCAAGAATCATGTTAGGAAGTTTCTTAGAGCTCTACATCTAAAATAGAGAGCATAGGTCACAACGATTGAAGAGTCGAAAGACTTAACATCATTGTCACTTGATGAACTCATCGAAAACCTCAAAGTTCACGAGATGATCATCAAGAAAGATTTCGAAATAGTCAACGCTAAAGGAGAAGAAAATATCTTGCTTTAAAGGCTAAGAAGGAATCTAGTGATGAGGAGTGTTCGACTTTCGGAAGTGAAGACGAAGAATACGTCATGGCGGTCAGAGACTTCAAGAAGTTCTTCAAGAGAAGAGGTAGACTCGTAAGATAACTACGGAACCAAAAAAAGACGTTAAAAAGAAGCCGAGATGACAAAACGGCAAAAGTGATAGAAAATGTTTTAGATATGGTGATCCAAATCATCTTATTAGAGAATGTCCAAAACCACCAAAAGACAAGAACCAAAGAGCATTTGTCGGAGGTTTTTGGAGTGATAGTGGTGAAGAAGATGATGAAAAGGCTAAAGACGAAACGTGTCTCATGGCTCAAGCATCAAATATGATATGCTTTGGATTCGACTTGGAACCCGATGAGTGAATAAAAGATAGTGGACGCTCTAAACACATGAAGGGTAATCGAAAGCCCTTCTCAACCTACAAGGCATACAATGGAGGTAACGTAATTTTTGGTAGTAATCTACGCGAAAACATCATTGGCAAAGGTATGATCTATCATGGCTCACTTAAAATTGCTAATGTAAAGCATGTAGACAATTTAGGATTCAACTTGCAAAGTGAAGGACAAATATGTGATAGTAAGTGTAAGGTTATATTTCTGAAAATGATAGCGAGATAGTTAAGGACGTTAAAGTCATAGGTAGAGGTATTAGGAAGAAATGCTTATATGTGATGAAATTAGGAACTAAGCCTGAAGACAAAATTTGTCTTGCAACGATTCATGAAAACTCCACCTTGTGGCATAGGAGATTAGGTGACTAGCTTCTGACCAACCCTTTTAAAAATATATATAAATAAACGTATAATATACTTATAAATATATAAATATAAGGATAAGAATCAAAAATATCTCAATTGTAGAAAATCCGGAAGTATGATCCCCGGGTCGTTATGTCCCAACGAGGCGTGAATTTGAAAATCGAGAATCGGCTTGGAATATATGCTTGAATATCAAAGATTAGATTGGGTTTTCTAAATCTACGGGAAATTATAAAATTTTAAACTAAGGAGTACTTAAATCTACGGGAAAAACATAAAAAGGCACGAGAATTTAAACCTAAAACTACGGGAAAGCATCAAAAGGCAAATGAATGACTTAAAATTCTACGGGAAGCATAAATAAGGCATAAAAGAAAACCTAAGTCTACGGGAACATGAAAATTAAGGCAATTAAACTTAAAACACGAAAACGAGAACGAGAATTAAAATCGAACGCGACTTTAAAACCTAAATTATTGAAATTTAATCCTAAATTGATTTTTTAAGTTTAAATTAACCTTAAGTGACTAAAAAGTAAGAACAAAGAAAACTAGAAAAAAACGAAAGTGATTTGAGCTTAAAAACACGAAAAACGAGAACAGGATTCGAATCCCGCTCATTAAAAAACCAAAATTTGAAATTTTAACCTTAAGAAAACAAATTTATTTTTCCTAAGTGCAAAATGATAAAAGAAACTTTTCTAAAAAAAATTATATTTTATTGATTTTTATTTAATTTTAAATGAATTAAAAACAGTTTTATAAAGAAAAAATGATTAAAATAGTAAACAATATGAGAAAAATCTCAAAAAATACAGAAAAGTAGTTTTAAGTGAGCTTAATTCAGGAAAAATAAAAACTTTGAAATTCGGCTTATAAATAAGCCAGAAATAAGCAAAATTTGGCTGTTAGGCTTAGTGGCTAAAAAGACTATATATAATAGATTTTGCAAGATATGGCAGGTGACAAGTCCCAAGGGCAGTGGTAGTGAAGTGTTGTGTTAAATACGCTGGCTAGTTAAAGGGGAGGTCACAGGTTCGACCCCTGTGGCCTCCCTTTTTGAAAAAACATTTTTTTTCTTTTTTTTAAACTTATAAAATGGACAAAAATAAACAAACTTTATAACTGGGACTTTTTATGAAATCTTATAAATAAGCCAGAAAAAGCACAACTAAAATAGACCGAATACTTAGTTAAACTTAAGGCACTAAGGGTACTTTTTATTAGCTTTTTAAGATCAAATAAGCAAATCAAAAAGCAAAAATAGCAAACATATATAAATGACTACACCTAATAAGCTAATAAGAACAAAATTAAGCAAGAGAAAATGGCTGAAAAAGACAGAAACATCAAATAAGCAAAAGGGCTAAACCTACATATCAAACAGCCTAAGGGGCAATTTTAAGCTACTTTTAAGAGCTTAACTGGATCCTTATAAAAAAAAGGTTTGCATAATCTTAAAGCTTATCCTCCTAAGTTTCCAAATAAGCAATTAATACACAGTTTGAAACATAATTAGGCTATGAAAAAGACACTTGAAAAAGGCTGAATACACTCAGCATGCATATTTTTGGTTTTCATTTAAAAGAGAATTAGGCCACTTTTTGAGCTAGAAAAAGATCTTTAAAACCTAAAATAAGCTGAAATAGGCTAACTACTAGACCTAATAAACAGAAAGGGACTAAAAATTTGCAAAAAGAATAAGTTGAGTTAACAATAAAAGCATTAAGACATATTACCTTAAAAACAGGCTGACAAGATTTTTTTATGTCTAAGACACTACTTTAAGCTAAGTTTTAGAACATATAAGTACTTAAAATAAGCTGAAACTGAAAACAATTGAAGTTTGAGACTAAAATAATAAAAATAAGCTGGAAAATCACAAATTCAGCTAAGGACATAAGCTAACAATGGCTGCTAAAAATGACAGTTGACCATAAGTGATCTTTTTGGTTACAAACTGAATTGCAGACAAGACTCAAAAGGTATTTGACACATGATGCACTACAAACGTGTTTTGAGCATTAAACCATACCTTAAGTAGTATCATTCAACAAAGCAGCTAAAAAAAACTTTAACACTAGCAGACTTAAACAATTGAGAAAACAACTTGAAAGTTTTAACAAAACTATTTTGAACCTTATTAGAACCTGAAATTAGACTTAATTGAGGCTTATGAAAGTTGATTTGAGGACCCAAGACAGTTTATACTGCATTTGACCCATTCTTACCCACTTTGAGGCTTTTGCCAAACACCTCTTAAAATGTCAGTAAATATATTTTAAAACTGAAACAAACCTAAATAAGCCTTAATGAACACAAACAGATTCAGACCTAAGCATTTTAAATGGAGATCAACACAAATAATTCACAAATAAGCACAAGAGATAAGCTAATCCTAATTAGCATATCTAACTGTCATATAAAATAGTTAACTCTAAGATCTCATTAAGCTTAAAACAAAATTAATCTTAAGCTATCAACTAACTTTTCAAAAACAAAATAAGCAAGATTAAGCAACAATAAGACAAAAAAAGCAGCACTAAGCTATTAATAAGCAATGGCAGAAAATAAGCTTAAAAAGAGAAAAAGAGGAATAAGGAAGAGCACCTTTTATCCCAGCTGAACAAGGACTTTTTATTTACCTAATAAGCTCTAAAGCCTACCCTTGCTTATAAATAAGCAACTACTATATGCCCCATAAGCTCTTCCATTTTCAGCTTATCTTCTAAAAAGCTAATAACTAAATTTTTAATTCCAGTCTTCACAAAAGCTATTGTGTGACCTTTTATGAGTTTAAAACAGATTTCATAAGCTTATAAGAGCTTATAAAAGAAACTTGTAAGCAGTAATAAGCTCTAATACATAAAGATTAAAAGAGGCAGATTTGTTAAAAAACTAAAATTTCATTAAACATAAAAGGATTACAATACTTGAAAGTTTAAAATGACAGAATTTAAAGACATAAAAACATTTAAAAGTAAAATAACAACTAAATTAAAACTACTCCTAGATAATTTTTCATCTATGTCTTCTTCTTTCTTTATATAGCTATCCATTGCTCTTGATAGTATGCTTGTTGTGCTTTTGCTGTGAGAGAACTCAAACCATGATCCTAGCCCTTCAATTTCCTTAGACCCTAATCCAATTGATCCAAACCCTTAAAATTTTTGTCTTCATATTCTTCCCAATAGAAAATTGAGGGATTGCCAACATGGATAAAAGGTTAAGGGGGTGGGGTTGAGTTGTTTTTGTCATGGGGTGAAGGGGGTTAAGGTTTTTGTCTGTTTATTATAGAGTAAAACACACAAAACGTGTGAAGGGGATAAACAGTACTCGCGCCCAATTTGAAAGTTTTATGAAGTTGGTAGAATAAACCCCTCATCTTGTATTGTGGTTTTGCAATAAGAGTCCTTGTGGTGTAATAAAACTTTGGACATTTGTCAGAATAGGTCCTCCATTGTATATGGTCTTATTACATGAACGGTCCCTGATGGATTAATACTTAACACCCGTTTAACTTAACGCTGTTAAGTATACAAAGGCTTTTGGGCCTTTTGCTTAGTTTTGGGCCGAGTTGTATAGTAGGGTTTTTTTGGGCTTTTGGGGTTAAAAGGTTTATAAGTCTTTGATATTAACTCGTAATGGGCTGCCCCGATCCATTAGATAGGTACGGGTGGCCCATTTAGTGTTTCTTCGGTTACGGCTTCGGCTTAGACCGTTGACTTTTTCGGGAGTTGACTTTGACTTGACTTGTCTACGCTTTTCCATTCCGTGCTCGGTTTTGTTATTTTGGCTTCGTTTTTGTCCTTTAGTGAGTATCTGGTACATGCATAGTACAAACATAAAAACAAGCATATTTATGGCATTTTATGTGCGTTTTTTGTCGTTTAGGGTCGATTTATTAGGTAAAAGGTATGTGTAATTACACACATACCATTAGGTCACGCTAATACGCGTTTCATTTAATTGTTAGCATCTAAGGAACTAGTTAGAAACTTACCTAAGCTTAAGTTTGATCAATATTTCTGTGATGCTTGCAAAATTAGAAAATAAGCTCACGCTAGTCACAAAGCTAAGAATATAGTCTCAACGACTAGATGCTTAGAACTTCTTCATATGGATCTCTTCAGTCCATCAAATTTGTTGTAGAAAGGAAGTTCTCACAAATCCGGAGTCAACAATACTAGTCAACTCACCCGGATCGGGCTCACTCTTAAAATAGAAACAATCATACTCCGATGGAGATATGATGTGAGCGAGTTCATCGACGAACTCCTCATGATAATATTCACTCCTATCGGTAGGAGGAAATAAATCGATTGAAATAACTTCATTGATGATACGGAATACATTATTGACGAAATTCAGCATGAGTTGTGGTACTGCCAATACTCTTTCTCTTCTATATGATCGTAATCGAGATAGAAGCCTTCATAATCCGGACAGTAGAATAATTCAGAAAGGAGAGTGGTACTGCCACTACTATTCTCTTCCAAATCAAAGCAGAAAGTTTCAGATTCGATTAAAGAATTATCAAAGGTGTTAGTCTCCTCCAAGAAAAGGTTAAGAGATGTGGAGAAAGACTTGGTCACAAAATTGGAAGATGGAGGTGGATTAGAATTCATTGCTTCGATCTTAGCAATGAAAAGATTGATTTTCAATAATTTTTCACGAAGAATATCATCCTAAATCTCTCCATTTTCCGGGGTAACATTCTCCACCACCTCTAAGCTGACGAGCTCAGAATCGGGAGGTGATGCATTGACATTATCGATATCCTCACCATAGGGAGAATCGTCATCACTCGAAGTAGAATCATCATTGAATTCGACGACAATCTCAGAGTGTTCTTTGAAAGCTTCAAGAGGGGTAGGATGGTCACAAAGAGGCACATCACACATTTTGTCAGGAATGCCCTCGGACTCACTTGGGGTCGGGACAAGATTCTCGACACTAGACTTTATTACTTCGTTCGATTCCGTTGCCGGAATAGCGTCAAGATGCTCATCCTCCATTATGAGAGAGTCAACGGGCTCCTTGGTTGATAAAACGGGTGTGATTGCAATGGTATAGTCCTCGTCATCATCATAGCAAATGGGAATCTTCTTTATAAGATCTTTAGACCGCTTGATTCTTCAGCATTTCGCCTGATCTTTTCCTTCTTTTGCATATATTGACCAACCATATCACATATGGATGTCATTTGCTCCATGATCTTATTTTGAGAATTTAGAAGCTCATTTTAAGCATTGAAGATTTGATGATTAACGGTATATTATGGGGGTTGAGTTTGGTCAAAACCAGAATAATTAGAATCATAACACGGATTAGGGAAAGTAGTAATATCATCGTGTTTCGACATTGAAAAGTCTCGTGAGGGACCACCACAATCTTCAACAAAAGGATATTGTTGTGGAAACTCGGTGAAGTTTATGAAAAATAATCATAGTTTTGATTGGAATACGGGTCCTATTTGTAGAACAAACGGGAATGAGGTGGACTATCATAGCCTTTGATGGGGCATCGTTCCACATAACTCACAAGAGTATGGCACGTATTGGGGTTGTGAGGGGATGGTTTGCAAAACCTTGAGAATCGTTAGAAGTTACGGTTTGAATATTTGATTCGTGTTCCCATTTCCAACATCATAAAAACAAACTCCATCATATCATTACTACACATTGTTGGCATGTACCCAAAGACATTGGGTTTGCAAACTTTGCAAATTTTGTAGGATCTCGTTAAGGTTTTGATTGTAGCATGGTTCCGGATTAGAGATAATTGGAATTTGCGGTGGACAATTGTAACCATAATGAGCACCTTTCCCACAAGACTTACAAGTACATCGTTGACAAAAGATATCGTCTAAGATTCCCCTCACGCGTAACAAACAATGGTGGTCAATTATGTGGAGGACTTCGTGGAAAATTTTAACAGGGTCTTGATTGAAGACGGAGGTGCACTAACAATGTTAGTGGTAGTCATTGAATGGACTCAGATAGTGTTTTGTATTTGTTTCATCTTGAATTGTATAACCAACCTTCATTCAAACACTTTCGCACAAAAGCACAAGGTCGACAATATAGACCATCAACCGGGTCTCCACAAGTTGCACAATTCTGAGGGGGTCGTTCACGAATGATCTTGTCTACGAGACTCCCTTTAGAACAACAATAGTCTGTAGTGTACAAAGCTCCACAAGACGAGCATTCTTTAATCGTGTAAAGGGGATTTAAACGATAGTCGAATGACGCCATAAGAATTAAACAATATAGAGGGTTAAGAAAAGAATTAAATAGATAAGAAGAAAAAGAAGATTATTTTTGAGTTTTTAGGTTTTTTAAACAATTTATTTTATTAAAGGACAAAATGAGATAAGACAACTTAAACCAATTAATCAACAAGCTTCACGGTAGCTCTTTAAAAGAAAAACGCACAAAGGAGCGGAGGAGCGGGAAAGCGCGAAGCTATTAAAAACCTTCTCCTTTCGGGTCGTAGTTCCTCGGAACAACCCTCCTTATACCCCTCTTGTAGTTTGTTAATCAATTAAAGGTGAGCCGTACCTCACAAGGGACACAAAAGGCAATTTTGATCTTTGGTTCAAGGAACTATATTAACGAATAAATAACTTCAGTTGAAAGTATTATATTGATGATGAATTATTTATCTTTATTTAGGACAATGTTTTTATTTTTTTGATTTTCTTGTTTTTATATATTAAAAAAATAAAATGAAAAATATTTTTATATTTTTATATTTTTATAAAGAAAATAACTTCACAAGGAAGGGTCTTCAAGGCACAACAAACTTCAACTCGATAATCGTCTCACGGCCTCCCCGGCAGCGGCGCCAAAAATTGACTAGCTTCTGACCAACCCTTTTAAAAATATATATAAATAAACATATAATATACTTATAAATATTAAATATAAGGATAAGAATCAAAAATCTCTCAATTGTAGAAAATCCAGAAGTATGATCCCCGGGTCGTTATGTCCCAACGAGGCGTGAATTTGAAAATTGAGAATCGGCTTGGAATATATGCTTGAATAACAAAGATTAGATTGGGTTTTCTAAATCTACGGGAAATTATGAAATTTTAAACTAAGGGGTACTTAAATCTACGGGAAAAACATAAAAAGGCACAGGAATTTAAACCTAAAACTACGGGAAAGCATCAAAAGGCAAATGAATGACTTAAAATTCTACGGGAAGCATAAATAAGGCATAAAAGAAAATCTAAGTCTACGGGAACATAAAAATTAAGGCAATTAAACTTAAAACACGAAAACGAGAACGAGAATTAAAAACGAACGCGACTTTAAAACCTAAATTATCGAAATTTAATCCTAAATTGATTTTTTAAGTTTTAATTAACCTTAAGTGACTAAAAAGTAAGAACAAAGAAAACTAGACCAAAAACGGAAGTGAATTGAGCTTAAAAACACGAAAAACGAGAACGGGATTCGAATCCCGCTCTTTAAAAAACCAAAATTTGAAATTTTAACCCTAAGAAAACAAATTTATTTTTCCTAAGTGCAAAATGATAAAAGAGAATTTTCTAAAAAAAATTATTATTTTTTATTTTTATTTAATTTTAAATGAATTAAAAACAGTTTTATAAAGAAAAAATGATTAAAAATAGTAAACAATATGATAAAAATCTCAAAAAATACAGAAAAGTAGTTTTAAGTGAGCTTAATTCAGGAAAATTAAAAACTTTGAAATTCGGCTTATAAATAAGCCAGAAATAAGCAAAAGTTGGCTGTTAGGCTTAGTGGCTAAAATGACTATATATAATAGATTTTGCAAGATATGGCAGGTGACAAGTCCCAAGGGCAGTGGTAGTGGAGTGTTGTGTTAAATACGCTGGCTAGTTAAAGGGGAGGTCACAGGTTCGACCCATGTGGCCTCCCTTTTTGAAAAAAACATTTTTTTTCTTCTTTTTAAGAAACTTATAAAATAGACAAAAATAAGCAAACTTTATAACTGGGACTTTTTATGAAATCTTATAAATAAGCCAGAAAAAGCACAACTAAAACAGACAAAATACTTATTTAAACTTAAGGCACTAAGGGTACTTTTTATTCGCTTTTTAAGATCAAGTAAGCAAATCAAAAAGCAAAAATAGCAAACATATATAAATGACTACACCTAATAAGCTAATAAGAACAAAATTAAGCAAGAGAAAATGGCTAAAAAAGACAGAAACATCAAATAAGCAAAAGGGCTAAACCTACATATCAAACAACCTAAGGGGCAATTTTAAGCTACTTTTTAAGAGCTTAACTGGATCCTTATAAAAAAAAGGTTTGCATAATCTTAAAGCTTATCCTCCTAAGTTTCCAAATAAGCAATTAATACACAGTTTGAAACATAATTAGGCTATGAAAAAGACACTTGAAAAGGGTTGAATACACTCAACATGCATATTTTTGGTTTGCATTTAAAAGACAATCAGACCACTTTTTGAGCTAGAAAAAGATCTTTAAAACCTAAAATAAGCTGAAATAGGCTAACTATTAGACCTAATAAACATAAAGGGACTAAAAATTTGCAAAAAGAATAAGCTGAATTAGCAATAAAAGCATTAAGACATATCACCTTAAAAACAGGCTGACAGGATTTTTTTATGTCTAAGACACTATTTTAAGCTAAGTTTTAGAACATATAAGTACTTAAAATAAGCTGAAACTGAAAACAATTGAAGTTTGAGACTAAAATAATAAAAATAAGCTGGAAAATCATAAATTCCGCTAAGGATATAAGCTAACAATGGCTGCTAAAAATGACAGTGGACCATAAGTGATCTTTTTGGTTTCAAAGTGAATTGCAGACAAGACTAAAGACTCAAAAGGTATTTAACACATGCTGCACTACAAACGTATTTTGAGCATTAAACCATACCTTAAGTAGTATCATTCAACTAAGCAGCTAAAAAAAAAATTTAACACTAGCAGACTTAAACAATTGAGAAAACAACTAGAAAGTTTTAACAAAACTATTTTGAACCTTATTAGAACCTGAAATTAGACTTAATTGAGGCTTATGAAAGTTGATTTAAGGACCCAAGACAGTTTATACTGCATTTGACCCATTTTTACCCACTTTGAGGCTTAGGCCAAACACCCCTTAAAATGTCAGTAAACATATTTTAAAACTAAAACAAACCTAAATAAGCCTTAATGAGCACAAACAGATTCAGACCTAAGCATTTTAAATGGAGATCAACACAAATAATTCACAAATAAGCACAAGAGATAAGCTAATCCTAATTAGCATATCTAACTGTCATACAAAACAGTTAACTCTAAGAACTCATTAAGCTTAAAACAAAATTAATCTTAAGCTATCAACTAACTTTTCAAAAACAAAATAAGCAAGATTAAGCAACAATAAGACAAAATAAGCAGCAATAAGCTATTAATAAGCAATGGCAGAAAATAAGCTCAAAAAGAGAAAAAGAGGAATAAGGAAGAGCACCTTTTATCCCAGCTGAACAAGGACTTTTTATTTACCTAATAAGCTCTAAAGCCTACCCTTGCTTATAAATAAGCAACTACTATGTGCCTCATAAGCTCTTCCATTTTCAGCTTATCTTCCAAAAAGCTAATAACCAAATTTTTAATTCCAATCTTCACAAAAGCTATTGTGTGACCTTTTATGAGTTTAAAATAGATTTCATAAGCTTATAAGAGCTTATAAAAGAAACTTGTAAGCAGTAATAAGCTCTAATACATAAAGATTAAAAGAGGCAGAATTGTTAAAAAACTAAAATTTCATTAAACATAAAAGGATTACAATACTTGAAAGTTTAAAATGATAGAATTTTAAGACATAAAAACATTTAAAAGTAAAATAACAACTAAATTAAAACTAATCCTAGATAATTTTTCATCTATGTCTTCTTTTTTCTTTATATAGCTGTCCATTTCTCTTGATAGTGTGCTTGTTGTGCTTTTGCTGTGAGAGAACTCAAACCATGATCCTAGCCCTTTAATTTCCTTGGCCCCCAATCCAATTGATCCAAACCCTTAAAATTTTTGTCTTCATATTTTGCCCAATAGAAAATTGAGGGATTGCCAACATGGATAAAAGGTTAAGGGGGTGGGTTGAGTTGTTTTTTTCATGGGGTGAATGGGGTTAAGGTTTTTGTCTGTTTATTGCAGAGTAAACATACAAAACGTGTGAAGGGGATAAACAGTACCCGCGCCCAATTTGAAAGTTTTATGAAGTTGGCAGAATAAACCCCTCATCTTGTATTGTGGTTTTGCAATAAGAGTCCATGTGGTGTAATAAAACTTTAGACATTTGGCATAATAGGTCCTCCATTGTATATGGTCTTATTACATGAACGGTCCCTGATGGATTAATACTTAACACCCGTTTAACTTAACACTGTTAAGTGTACAAAGGCTTTTGGGCCTTTTGTTTGGTTTTGGGCCGAGTTTTATAGTAGGGTTTTTTTGGGCTTTTGGGGTTAAAAGGTTTATAAGTCTTTGATATTAACCCGTAATGGGCTGCCCCGGCCCATTAGATGGGTACGGATGGCCCATTTAGTGTTTCTTCGGTTAAGGCTTCGGCTTAGACCGTTAACTTTTCCGGGGTTGACTTTGACTTGACTTATCCACGCTTTTCCATTCCGTGCTCGGTTTTGTCATTTTGGCTTCGTTTTTATCTTTTAGTGAGTATCCGGTACCTGCATAGTACAAACATAAAAACAAGCATATTTATGGCATTTTATGTGCGTTTTTGGTCGTTAAGGGTCGATTTATTAGGTAAAAGGTATGTGTAATTACACACATACCATTAGGTCACGCTAATACGCGTTTCATTTAATCATTAGCATCTAAGGAACTAGTTAGAAACTTACCTAAGCTTAAGTTTGATCAATATTTCTGTGATGCTTGCAAAATTAGATAACAAGCTCACGCTAGTCACAAAGCTAAGAATATAGTCTCAACGACTAGATGCTTAGAACTTCTTCATATGGATCTCTTCAGTCCATCCGCCGTACGGAGTTACGGAGGAAACCTCTACACCTTAGTCATAGTTGATGACTACTCTAGGTATACTTAGACAAGATTTCTTAAGAATAAAACCAAGGCTTTCGAGCAATTTAAAATCTTTAGTAAGAAAATACAAAATCAATCAGGATGTTCAATAGTCTCAATTAGGACGGACCACTGTAGAGACTTTGATAATGAATTGCAATTTGGAGAGTTATGTAATGCCAACGGTATTACACATAACTTCTCGTCTCCATGCACTCCACAATCAA
This sequence comes from Tanacetum coccineum, assembly GCA_026074375.1. Taxonomy (NCBI): domain Eukaryota; kingdom Viridiplantae; phylum Streptophyta; class Magnoliopsida; order Asterales; family Asteraceae; genus Tanacetum; species Tanacetum coccineum. The sequence goes on from BQNB010074011.1 coordinate 25,657, forward strand.
ATGGCGTGGTAGAAAGAAAAAATAGGACACTACAAGAAATGAGTAGAACAATGTTGAATGAACAATCATTACCACAAAAGTTTTGGTGTAACACCGTAGATACTTCAACATACATCCTTAACCGAATCCTAATTAGAGCCATTTTTGGTAAAACACCTTATGAACTCTTAAGAGGTAGGAAACCTACTCTTGATTACCTTAGGGTGTTTGGAAGCAAGTGCTTCATTTTAAACACCAAAGACTACCTTACTAAGTTTGACCCAAAGTCATACGAAAGTGTCTTTTTAGGTTACTCCCAAAATAGTAAAGCCTACATCATCCTTAATAAACATACCATGAAAATCGAAGAATCACTCAACGTGACATTCGATGAAACTCCTCCACCCTCTAAGACATCACCTTTGGTGGACGATGACTTAGATAAAGAAGAAGCAATTAAGGTTACCGAAAAGAAAAACTTATAAAATAACATTGAGGGTGAAACTTTAGAAATTGACGATGTAGTCAATATTAAGGAATCTATGAACCATCCATTAGAAAATGTCATAGGAAACCATAACCAAAGAACTCTTAGGTCACAAGCACAAAACCAAAGTAACTTCTTTTGTTTTATATCAACTATAGAACTTAAGAATGTGAATGAAGCCTTAACAGATGAAAGTTGGGTAATCGCTATGTAAGAAGAATTAAATCAATTCGTTGAAAACGATGTTTGGGAGTTAGTACCACAACCTAAGAATATGACAATTATAGGAACTAAGTGGGTGTTTAAAGATAAGTTAGACGAGAACGGTGTCATTTCTCAAAATATGGCTAGGTTAGTTGCCCAAGGCTAAAATCAAAAAGAGGGCATCGATTATTGATGAAACTTATGCCCCAGTTGCTAGATTAGAGTCTATTAGAATACTATTAGCTTATGCTTGTGCTTTAGATTTTAAGCTATGCCAAATGGACGTAAAAAGTACATTCCTGAACGGTTTAATCAATGAGGAGGTATACGTGGCACAACCTTTGAGATTAATTGATTTCGAAAAACCAGATCATGTTTATAAACTTAAAAAGGCTTTGTATGGTCTTAAACAAGCACCCAAAGCTTGGTATGATAGATTAAAAGCTTTTCTAATTAAACATGAGTACGAAATATGGTAGATAACATACTTTTTACTAAGAAGAAAAGTTCAAATCTCATCATCGTTTAAATATATGTCAATGACATCATATTCGGTTTGACTTGTCAAGACATGTGTGATGAATTTGCCAAAATCATGCATGACGAGTTCGAGATGAGCATGATGGGTGAACTTAACTTCTTCCTTGGACTAAAAATAAAACAAATGGAAGATGGAATTTTCTTTAATCAATCTAAATATATTAAAGAAATGCTTAAGAAATTTGGCTTAGAAGATTCAAAACCAATGAAAACCCCCATGTCCTCGGATACTAAACTCATAAAATGACGATGAAGAGTGTGAGTTGGTAGATAGTACCAAGTATCGAGGCATGATAGGTAGTTTACTCTACCTAATGGCAAGTAGACGTGTATATCATGTTTAGTGTATGACTTTATGCAAGATTTCCAAGAGGATCCCAAAACCTCTCTTCTTGAAGCGGTTAAGCGTATCTTCCGATACAATAAAGTCACTACGCACTTAGGATTATGGTATCCTAAGGGGACCGACATAGAAACTTTAGTATTTTCCGACTCTGATCATGCAGGAGATTATGTGGACCGAAAGAGCACTAGCGGTATTTGTACGTTCGTGGGATGTTGTTTGACATCTTGGTTCTCGAAATAATAAACCACTCTTGCTATAACCACTACTGAAGCCGAATATGTAAGCGCCAAAAAGGCATGTCAACAAGCACTATGGATGAAACAAGCTCTTATCGACTACGACATTCGACTCGACGACGTCCTAATCATGTGCGACAATAAAAGCGCGATTGACCTTAGCAAAAACCGGTGAACAACTCGAATAAACTACATCAAATTCGTCTCACTTTCTTCATGATAATGTCCAGACGAAAGGACATATCTCTATCTGAACAAATTTTCATCGTCGACAATATCGTAGACATCTCACTAAACACCTTAAATGTGAATCGTTTACTATTTTTCATCTTGTTTTAGGAATGATGGAACACATTCCATATATCGTCTTCTTCTTTTTCTTTATGTCTCGATTCTAGTCTGTTCTACTTGTGTCGTAGATAATTAATTACTTCATCCGAAGTATTTTAAGTGTTTTTAATTCGCGAAATGCAAATTAAAACGTCACTCCTTTCGTAAAAAAATTGTAAAAATTCAAGTCAAAAACCATCTGCTGATGGCGGGCCCTATATCTAGGGCGGGCCCTATATCTAGGGCGGCCCCCTGATTGATATGGGACCTCCACCAGAAACATATATGTCTGTCATCCCATTTTTGTAAAACACAAAAAGAAACAACCCCTTCTTTCTAGTGCAACGACGAAAACGAACCAAAACCCTCTAAATCTCAAATTTAACCATTATATAAAACTTAAATTGAAGATAAATCCAACACTAACAATCAATCCTAACATCATAAAGATCATCAATTGTAAGTCATTTCATCTATTTTTTTCCAATTTGTGTCTAGGGTTTATATTGAACACAAAATCAAAATTGGGGATTTTTCATTTTTCTTTCAATTATGTGCAATTAGAACTATAGTAACACAATGTATAACTAATATGCTTCCCGTAGACATATGATTTGTATAATTGAGTGTGTTTGTCAAAATTTTGATGTGAACAAAACCCCAATTTTCTTTTGAAATTACTCACGTTAGGAACATCATAAAATTGTTTTAATGCATTGTTAATACCCTCTAAAAACGTTTTTGCATTCATGCATAATGATCTCATGAAAAAAAAATTGAAATACATAATTCATATGTATTTTTCTATATGTTTGGATAAGCAAAATTAAATTTAGGAGCGTTTGCGTTAAATCATAGGTTTTGGTTTTAGAGTCGAGATAACTGCAACTCCATGTTCGTTGCATATAGGCACACACTAGGCATAAATTCTTAGTAATTATACAAGTTCACAATTATAAAATCCGGTATTATTTTAGGTGACAATGCCTCGTAAAACTGCTGAAGATCACCAAAACACAAAAAGCTACATTCAGAAAATATCACACAAATACACATCACCTTTAAAAGAGTTGCTTAAGAACCTAGAAAGTCGTTGCATGCATGAGGGTCAGGTAGTATTTTCAGATTTTGATGACATTGTCTATGTTAGATCCATGTTTGGTCATATTGGGTTTGAGTGTCTTCTTGAAATTAATAAATAAATTTGTCCTCGTTTCATGCTCGAGTTCTATAGTCAATATCGTGTCAACTACACTCTCGAGGGTTACATGTTAATCGAGTTTTTCATCCAAAACTAACTCTTCTCTTACACAATTGAAGAATTCAGTCAAATTCTTAAAATTCCTTTAGGGTCAATGCTCCTTTACGGAACAAATTGGTCACTTGATTGACTTTGCAATATAGTGTCCCTACGAGTGAGCCTTATCAAACTGACCCTCATTTCCCCGATGAAATCAAAAACTATGTTCAAGAGGAACGGGAGGGTCCTATCACTCGTATCCATCATGATGTAGTCGTTGATGTTGAAGAAAACCAAATTTTAACTCGTGAAATACGTTGGTCGATAATGAATCATGGTTCGAAATTATTCTGAAAATGTCTTTTGTCTTAGTGGTAACTGGATCATGATTTTCCGCGTGTCTTTGTCATATGTTCTATTGTATCGCTACCTCTACAGATTACAATCTTGCATATTTTATTGCAAAAAGAATAGAGTTTGTCACTAAACAACCTCGGTTAATTCTACCAGACGGTATGTTATTAACTCGATTGTTTAAGTATGTCATGTCCAAGAGTCTCGAGTTATCAAACGATCGTTATGTCTTGTACGATCGTGTCATGTATCCTCTTACCGCTCAACAAGAGCGAAAGACTCGAAAGGATTATGGAACGAGAAGAGGTCGCTCCTCCACTTTCTCTTCATCAGCCTTCGGTCAACCATCCTCCTGTCATCTCAACGATGATGATAATGATAGAAATGACGAAGGGACCTCGCGTGCAAGCACTCCTTCTCCCACTCATTTTGTTAATCATTGACAAATGAGGTTCCTCGAATCTTTCCAAATCCACCCAATATTGACCTAAACATGGAAGAATTCTATACTCGTCAAACCGAAATCCTCAACCATCAAGCCTAATTGCGAGATGAGCAACGTAGTGGAATAAGGTCAATCGGGAAGGGCATCAAGAACTTATGAAGGAAGAAGAAGAAGTGAGCAATTTGGATAATAGCTATATGACAATATATTTATATTTACTACTTTATTATGTTTATTGGTACTTACTTTTATTACTATGCTTAGGTACTTTAACTTATGCTATTTGGTAGGATTTTTTAGAAGGTAGTTTGGGCAACGTAATTTGCCTTGGATGATTGTTCCATTTTATCATCCTAAACTTATTTGCATGCTTTTGAAACTCTATGCTACTTACTAAATTTATGATATTATGCATGCTTATTTGTTTCATAGTCACATGCCCATAATTGCTTCCCAAATAAGCAAGGTTGCAAAAATCGCGAATCGGTAGCCTGGCGTTCAACCTCCTTGTAGCTTGTAATTAGTCTAGGCGGGATTAATCGGTGATTAATCAGATTGCCATTTTCGACATGTTTTGGGTATTTTTGGCGAGTTTTATGTATTTTCAGCAATAGTTTCCTTAAAAACCAACTTATAATAGAAACAAACAATTACCATAAGTGATTAAAACATGGTTACTATGAGCTTTGGGTGTTTTAAGCAAGACTTGCATGTTTCCAATAAGTTTGACCACCACTGACCGTCTTTGACCGCCGTAAACCATGGTTGACTGATTGTTTGACCGATTAATCGGCCACAGAAAGGTTGGTGACCCTGTAGCGCCTAGGCGGCGATTAATCAGCCTTGTAGGCCTTGTTTTACAACACTGCCAAATAGTATAGCTAGCCTTTAAATTTAAAAATCTTGGAAGCATTAGATGATTCTTGATGAAATAGATTTGGCTGCAAAAGACTTTTCAGGATAGCATGATTCTGCACAGGATTGAAGGATTAGAAAACTAGGAAAAACCCGCGTCTTTCCAGAGAACGGCCCCCATAAATACCGAGCGGCCCCATATATATTTGGGACCGCCAGTATATTTATGAGACTGCCATCATGCATCACCAGATTTTTTACTATGTCTCTCCTTATTTTCATTGCAGTTGACTATCCACTCTATAGCTCAGCTACATTCCTGCATTTTGTTAAACACCTTTGGGAATCAAATATTCACCTTCCCATGCCTTACTTCTTTAATCCACTACCTCCAAAATAAATAGTCATCACCTTCACTATCTTCATCATCTTCACATTTATCTACTTTACTTTTCTTTTACTTCCATGGCTTCCACTGAAGCCTCCCCTTCTAATCCCTCGAAGAAGATGAAACTAACCATCATTCCACCTAGACAACTCTTTATGGACCTAACTAATAAAGAAGATGACACTACCACACCTTCTCCTATAACAAAATCCTCATCTCCTTCTTCACCAAATGCATCATCAAAAACTCCATCAACCAAAGATACATCTTCCACCTTTGGCACTATTTCTTCCTCATTTAAATCCAAACCATAATCTTCACCTCCTTTTCTTGATGATACCATGGATGCTCCTCCAAGATCTTCAAATCCATTGCCACTTCAAAGTCATACTTCATTAGATATCACTCTCTCCTTGTCACCAATCACTCCTCTTTATCACATTCTTGATACCCCTTCACCACCTTCACCACAACCACCACCTCAACCATGTCTCATGGGTCATCCTATTTACTTTAACATGTTTGACTATCATGGGGTAAATTGTCTTTGTTGCTTTCATAACCGAAATCTCATTTTCTCTCTCAGGGATGAAATGAACTTAATGTTTGCGTACCTTGAGTATCTTCTTACTTCTGCCACTGCCTCACCTTCTCCACCTCATCCTTAAAACATCTTCAATTCTTCTAAATAATGTTTTACCCAACCTTTTGCTCAAAGCCATTATTGATGACGTATAGTCCAACCTCGGGTCATGAACCCGACCCGCGAATAGTACTTATACTCAGGCCTATGATGAATGGGCCATAGCGACATCAATACGGGTTTCCAAGGCCCGAATGGTATTGCCTATGGAGAAGCCCATGACATATG
>BQNB010074012.1:0-31930 GCA_026074375.1 Tanacetum coccineum
GGGGTTTTGCGTCTTGTTTCTTAAACATATGTTTAAGAGCTGAGTGATCAGTGTGAACAATAGTTTTTGATAGTATAAGATAGGATCTAAATTTGTCGAATGCAAAAAGTACAGCCATAAGTTCTTTCTCGGTTACGGTGTATTTTTGTTGACTTGGGTTGAGAGTTTTGCTTGAGAAGTAGATTGGGTAAAAGTTTTTACCATCTTTTTGACCTAAGGCTGCTCCAACTGCGAAATCACTTGCATCACACATAAGTTCAAACGGAAGATTCCAGTTTGGGCTTACGATCACAGGAGCACATGTGAGTTTCTCTTTTAATATTTCGAATGCTTTTTGACATTCATCATTGAATTCAAACGGAGTATCTTTTTCAAGCAACTTAGTTATAGGTCAGGCAATTTTCAAGAAATTTTTTATAAATCTTCGGTAAAAATTGGCATGTCCTAGAAAGCTTCTAACACCTTTGATGTTAGTAGGGGTTGGAAGTTTTGAGATTACGTTGATTTTTGCTTTGTCGACTTCAAGTCCTGCGTCGGACACCTTGTATCCAAGCACAATCCCTTCTTTGACCATGAAGTGACATTTTTCCCAATTAAGGATAAGATGAGCATCTTTACAACGCTAGGGCCTTTTATCGATATTATTTAGGCATTTGTCGAAAGAGTTTTCAAAGACGGAGAAATCGTCCTTGAATACTTTGACGGATTCTTCAATCATATCATGAAAGATTGCTAACATGCACCTTTGAAATGTAGCTGGAGCATTACATAATCCAAAAGGCATTCGCCTATAAGCGTATGTACCGAAGGGACATGTGGATGTTGTTTTTTCTTGATCATTAGGATCGATAGGAATTTGGAAATATCCAGAAAAACCATCGAGGAAACAGAAATATTTATTTCATGCGAGTCTTTCCAAAATTTGATCCATAAACGGTAAGGGAAAATGATCTTTTGCGGTTTCTTCATTGAGTTTACGATAATCAATGCATACTTACCAACCCGTAACGGTTCTTGTTGGGACAAGTTCATCATTTTTGTTTGTGACTACTATAATACCGCTTTTCTTTGGTACACAGTAAATAGGACTAACCCAAGGACTATCGGCGATTGGATAAATAATACTGGTATCCAAGAGTTTCACAATTTCTTTCTTAACAACTTTTTGCATATTTGGATTTAGCCTTCTTTGTTTTTGGACAACTGGCTTTTTTTCATCCAGAAGTTGTATCTTGTTTTTACAGAATAATAGACAGATACCAGGAATGTCTGTTGTTTCCAAGCAAAGTCTTGCTTGTGTTTTTTAAGGACGGATACAAGTTTGCTTTGTTTTGAGCAGAGAGTTTAGATGATATGATCACAAGAAGAAAAGATGGTTCTTCCAAAAATATATATTCCAAGTTATCAGGAAGAGGTTTGAGTTCAAGATCCGTAGGAGGTTCTTCAAGAGATGTCTTGATTTTATAATCGGTATTGATGGTGATTTTCTCGAATGGTGGTTCTTCGGTATCGGATTCAGAGTCATATATTTCATCGGCAATCATTGCTATGAATTTATCGAATTTATAAAAGATTTCTTCTTCGAGTACGGTTCCCTCGATGGAATGGAGGATTTTGCTTCCTTCGTCAAGAAGAGCATCAAAATCTTCTTCTAAGATTTCATCGATAACATCGATACTAAAACATGTATCATTGTTCGAATAAGAGTGTTTAATGGAAGAATCAATATTAAAGATTATTCGTTCAGTTCCAACTCTAAGATTGAGTTGTTTTTGTTTAACTCGAATTACTGCATCAGCAGTGTGAAGAAAAGGTCATCCCAAGATGAGAGGAACTTTGCTATCTTCTTCCATTTTGGTAATAACGAAATCATCAGGAAAGGTGAATTTACCAACTTCAACGAGCATATTTTTAGCTATTCCAACAGGGTATTGGAATGATCTGTCGGCTAATCTTATGCTCATTTTGGTAGGTTTAAGAGTTTCGAGAGATAGTTTCGCATATAAGGAATATGACATAAGGTTAATGCTAGCACTAAGGTCGGCTAAAGCATTGCAGGAGAAGGTTTTTTTGAAATTACACGGAATAAGGAAACTTCCGGGGTCTCCAAGTTTTGGTGGAACTTTATTTTGGATCATTGCGGAACTTTCATCGCTTAGGAAAGCGACATAAATTTGTTCGATTTTATGCTTGTTGCTTATGATTTCTTTGAGAAATTTGCCATAGTTACGTATTCCAGCTAAGACATCGACAAGAGGTACGTTGATTTAGACGGCTCAGATCATGTGGAGGAATTTTCTGTATTGGGCCTCCATTTTTTCTTTTCTAAGGCGTTGAGGATATGGGATCTTTGGTTTGTATGGTTTTGGTAACGGTGTTTCTTTGACTGGTTTCGGAAGTTGAGTTTTTGGTTGTGGTGTAGGTTCATCGTCTTCATCATCGCTATCGAAGTTGATAGGGTTTTCAGAATTGTTTTGTTGATCATTCGGGTTATCTGGTGGATCATAGGATTTACCACTTCTTGTGAATACGACATTTACATGCTCATTACGAGATTGCGGTGGTTGGTAAGCTTTAGAGTTGCTACCTCGTGGGTTTGGTTGAGTGTTGCTTGGAAGAGATCTAGAAGGTCGACCAGATTGCTTGTCAACGAGTCTGTCGAACTTAGTTTTGAGGTTTTGAATTGAAGCTTGATGATTTTTGGCTACCGTTTTGAGTTAAGTTTTGAGGTCCATGAATGTTTCTTTGAAAAAGGCGTTGGTTGATTGATGATATTTCATGAAATCGTTGAATTGTCTTTGAAGATCATAGGATTTATCATCGGTGTTGGATCGGTAGTTATCTCGGTTGTAATCATTCCGTCCGCTTGAACGCCATTTATAGCGATTCGAGTCTCGGTCGCGGTAATCATTGTAAAAACGAGTCTTACAGAAAGTTTGCATGAATTTAGCTTCTTCTTCACGGGACATAGGTATGTCATCATCGTCAAGATCGGGTGTTGGTTGTTTAGCACGAGATTGGAGTTCTTTGTACTGAGCATCCATTTTTATAGTCATGGCATCCATTCGGGCCATAATTTTATCAGTATCGGAATTACTATTACCTTCATCGGCGAAAGAAAAGGTTTTCTTAAGGGATGATTTGGTTTTTTCATTTTTAGCCCAGCCGAGTTTAAGTAAGACTTTCTCTTCGAGATGCTGATAAGCTTGATTTGGTGTTTTATAGAGGAAAATACCACCAGCTGCGGCATTTAGAACTTCTTGGGTTATTTCGTTAAGACCATGGTAAAAGATTTTGATAATATTGCCTTTGGACAAATTATGACTGTTAGGAATACGAAAAGTATCGGTCACTTCCAATATAGATAGTCGTAGCTCGTAGATTAATCAAATGTAATGTTAGTAAGCTAACCGGGCCAAAGACACATGGAAAGCCCATAACTTAAGCCCATGGCCGGTTAGCTATGATAGTATTTATACCCTCTCCACACATGGAGAGGGTGTTGGTTGGTTTAATTTCTCACATATAATCTAATATTTCTTTCTTTGTTACTTTCTCTCACTAGAACCTTCCTCCCATCCACTTTCTCTCTCTAGAATTTCTTCATTGTTATTTGGTGTTATAGATTACGAGTATTCTACAATTGGTATCAAATCCATGGAGTGATTTGTTAAGTCTTTGTGTTTTGTTTCTTTGTTCGTTTTTTATCAAGCTGTACCATTTTTCTTTTGTTTTTTCTTGTTTTCGAAGCTCTTTGGTACACTAAAAGATCATTTACATAGGTAAATCTGATCTAGTATCATTGGATATAAGTGTACAAGCTTTGAATCAAAGAAAACACCAATTTTTTGTGCATTTTTGTGTTCGAAAAGTCTTAGAAAGTACAATTCTTGATTTTAAATTTTTTGGCTTGAAAACCATAAAGTTTGCATTTTTAAGGGACTATGGCCTTTAAGTTAGTACTAGTTGTACAAGAAATTTTGGGTAAAAACGATCAAAAGTGTGTCTTTTTATGTTTTGAAAAATTTGAGTTTCGTACTAGTGAAAGGCGAAATAACAATTTTCTTGTGTAAGGAGATTTAGCAATAAGCAGTTGAAGGCGAATTAACAACGTTCTTGTAGAAGGCGATTTAGCATTTGTACATTGGAAGGCGAATTATCAACTCTCTTTGAAAGGCGATTTAATAGTTCTTCTTTGCAAGGCGAGTTATCAATTTCGTAGTACAAGGCGATTTAACATCTGTTTTTTGCAAGGCAAGTTATCAATTTCATAGTACAAGGCGATTTAACATCTGTTCTTTGAAAGGAGAGTTATCAATTTCGTAGTACAAGGCGATTTATCAAGCTCTTATACAAGGCAATTTAACAACTTTTGAAAGGAAAATTAATTCACATTAACACTCAAATTTGCTTAAGTAAATTATACGGTTTATCTCTTTGATTTGTAAAATCCCGTGAAACATTCAATTGTATTCCTAGTTTTATCAAGAGTTGTAAAATCCAGTGTAGTTTCAAGACTTACAACACTCAAAAGAAAACTCACTAAAACACAAATAACTTTCAATCACCGTTCGATCCACAAGTAATCTAATAGATTCAATTATTCTACTTGGACAAAAGAATACTCTTGCTGAGTACATGATACTCTCCGGTGCTGACAATCATCCACCAATGTTGGACAAGGACTTGTACTATTCTTGGAAAAGTCGAATGGAACTTTACATGCAAAACAGAGAGCACGGAAGAATGATACTTGAATCAGTTGAAAATGGTCTACTCATTTGGCCTACTGTTGAAGAGAATGGAGTGACCAGAACAAAGAAATATGCTGAATTATCTGCTGCTGAAAAAATTCAAGCTGATTGTGATATGAAGGTAACCAATATGATTCTTCAAGGTCTTCCAGCTGATATTTATTCACTTGTGAATCATCACAGAGTTGCCAAAGATTTATAGGAGAGAGTTCAATTACTGATGCAAGGTACCTCTTTGACTAAGCAAGAAAAAGAGTGTAAGCTATATGATGCATTTGATAAGTTTACTCACATCAAGGGGGAATCACTTCATGAGTATTACTTGAGATTCACTCAGATGATTAATGACATAAACATTTACAACATGAAAATGGAGTAATTTCAAGTTAATATCAAGTTCTTAAACAGTCTTCCAACTGAATGGAGTAAGTTTCTGACGGATGTCAAACTTGTAAAAGATTTTCATACTACCAACTTTGATTAGCTTCATGCATATCTTGAACAACACGAACTCTATGCAAATGAAGTTAGTCTTCTGCGTAAACGCAATCAAGATCCACTTGCATTTGTTGCAAATCAGCAGATGACACCACCTCACTTTAACACTTATCATCTTTATACAACAATCCTCAGCTTCAACAACAATTTTCATCATCTTAGTATGGATACATTCATCCCAATCAACACTACTCATCAACTTATTCATCACAACCTCAATTCAATCATTCATCTGTTCCACCATCATATCCATATCAGTCTTAAATAAATCATCAAACCTCATCTGTTCCACAAATTGCTTATCAATCACCTCAAGTTTCTACACAACCAATGACTGAGTCACCTCTTGAGGACTCATGTTTTGTTGTTCCTGTTTTCTCTCTAGGAGACGATCTAATTGCTTGTCTCAACAAGGCAATGGCTTTTCTAACATCTGTAGCTTCCTCAAGGTTCCCCTAAACCAATAATCAACTTAGAACTTCATCAAATCCAAGAAACCAGGCCACTATTTAAGATGGCAGGGTCACAGTGCAACAAGTTCAGGGGAGACAAGGTCAAAATTATTCTGGTACTGGGTATAAGATAATGTTTACTGTTCGGGGGTAACAATGCAACGTGGAAGCAAGCGTTGTTAAATTCTACAAATTGTCAAGGTGAAGGACCATTATGGCTAGGCAATTGCACTCGCCTATAGCGACCAAGGAATGCAGCTATGGGTATAAGGATAAAGCAAAAATTGGTTTAGCTGAAGCTCAGGAATCTTGGAAAAATTTTCGATGGAAGAGCAAACTCGCCCATTTCTTGCAGATCCGGGGGTTCCAGATGGTCAAGCTGTTCAGACAATCATTCCAAACAATGCTGCTTTTAAGACTGAGGATCTTGATACTTATGATTCTAACTGTGATGATATCTCAAATGTAAAAGCGGTTCTCATGGCTAACATTTCCAACTACGGTTCTGACGTTATCTCAGAGGTATCTCATTCTGAAACCTATCTTAATGATATGGAAAATCAAAGTGTGCATGCAATGCAGGATTTTGAACAAACACCAGCTGTGAGTTTTACAGAGATAATGAGATAACAAGTGATAGCAATATCATTCCGTACTCTCAATATTTGCAAGAAATGCAACAGGCAGCTGTTCAAGATACTAATTTGTATGCACAACAAGATTCAATGATTTTATCTATGATCGAACAAATGTCAGAACAAATGATTAATCATGTAAATAATTAGGAAAAAGCTAATCACGAAAAGAATAATGAATCATTAACCGTTGAGCTTGAGAGATATAAAGAACGAGTTAAAACTTTTGAACAACGTCTTAATATTGATTTAAGCACACATGAAAAAATGATTGATTCTCAAATGGATGATATGATTAAGGAAAAGCTTGCACTTAAGCTTGAACAAAATCTTTCAAATCAAAGAAAAGAAAAGGAATCTTTATTGCAAACATTTACTGTTTTAAAAAACGAATCCAAAGATAAGGAAAGTAAATATTTAGATAAAGAAATTGATTTAGAAAAGAAGATTAAGGAATTGGATAATATTTTTTACAAAGTGGGTCAATCTGCTCAAACAGTGCCCATGTTAACAAAGCCATAAGTTTTTTATGATAACACTCATAAACAAGCTCTTGGTTATCAAAATCCGTTTTATCTCAAGAAAGCTCAGCAGATTAAGCCGACCTTGTATGATGGTAGTGTTATATCTAGTAAACATGTTGCTAGTCCTGTGATTGATGATGAAGAGACATTGATTTTGGAAGAAGTAAGTCGATCCAAAATGCTTGCAAAACAAAACGAGCCAATGTCAAAAGAAAATAATGTTAATACAACTCCAATTAATTATGTTGAGTTAAATCGATTATCTAAAGATTTTGGTAAACGTTTTGCTCCATAACAAGAATTGTCTAACGAACAAGCTTTCTAGTTACAAACTTTACACCCTAAGATTGACCAATCTGCTTCGTCACCTGTCAAAATTTAGGCTTCTCAGGAACTTCCTAAAGTAAGCCTGGTTAATACAAGCCTTAAAAAGCTTAAATACCATCTTGGACAATTTGACGCTGTGGTGAAAAAGCGGATTACACCTTATGCTATAACAGAAGGGGAATGGGGGATGCTCGTTATAAAAGGTGAATGGGGTTTGGAACATAACGAAATCTATTTAAAACAATGATTTATTCCATTTCTAAAATCTTTAAAAAGACATCTTCAATGTGTTTGATAGAGATATTCTAAATGAAATAATGAAAGTACAGACAGTTTTTGACCAAATGGACGCTGCTGTTCAACAGTCTTTAGTTGACAAACAATGTTTGAATTTGCTAGAAAAAATTAATTTTGGATAATGATTTCGACCTCTTACAAAAAAATTCATTGTCTCAAAGATAATTCTTTTAACTGTGATGAATTCTATGTCTTTGATTGGTGAATTTGTAAATATGGATAGAAAGAGAAATGATTCTTGTGATAAGTATGTGCATAATGATCTTTTGAAAAGTTACTCACAACTTAAAAAACATTGTATTTCTCTTAAATTGTCAATACAACTTAATCAAGAAATTTTACAAAAAGACGAATCTTGTAATAATCAAAATGCTCTCGAAATTCCGAAATTTTTTTAAAAAATAATGATTTTTAAATGCTCAGATTCAAGACAAAGGGACAGTACCCATTTGTATAGTTGAAGGATATTATAAAATCAATGAGAGGACAAATTCCAGGAAGATATGGTCAAGTTTGATTATTTTGAAATAGAGACCAAAAATGTAGAATGGAGAATGTGTCCCCCCCCCCCCCCCCCCTTTATGCGCAAAATTGCTTCAGAAATGGAGCATTTTTGTAATGAAAATTAATCATGTGATAGAACAGATTTCTATAGAGCTGTTTGACTCAATTAAAAAGATACGTTATGTTCTAAAGAAATCAGTTTAAGGGAATCTTTATAAAAAAAAAAATTTGATATATTGACTTATAATTGCAAAGACATGAGGATTTAAAAGATTATTCACGATTAAGGTTTTCTGTGATAATACGTCATTGAAATGATTTTAGAAAAGTATAAGAAAAAGATATTGTTGATATTACGGCACTAATTCCATCTCGCCACACCTATTATTCAGGAATGTTTCAAGTAGGACCTTAGAACCTATTGGCTCCTAGGTTATTGCAATTAGGGAAGTCATATAGTTTCCTTAGTACCACTCAAGATATGTGATTGTTTTCTTAGGAAATATTGTCTATTACTATGCACTTATAAGATCGCTTAACTTTATATTTAAGTGTTAGGACTAATTTTAAACTGTGCAATCTAACAATTGCCATGTAAGACTATGTCGACCCTTTAAGTTTTTTTCAAGTAAGGTATCTTGTTTCTGAGGTTCGACAGATTAATATGTGCCAAACAATTTTATGAAGTGCCGATTAATAACGTGTATGTTTGTGCTATTATAATATTGTTTAGCGTTATTAATTTGGTTTTATGTTATGATCTTTGCTAGTCTCTAACCAAAAATCAAAACAAGAGTCAAGAATGGGGGGGATGATTAATGTCGTTATGTTTCTTATGTGGTATTCTGATGGCTGGAGGCTGAATTACCTCTCAATCAATTCCTAATCTCAAGCATAACTAATATGAATCGTTTTTAATCAGGTTGGTTAATAAAGGTCATTAATCCAATACCCATACATTCTCTGATTGTTTGCCAACAGGGGGGGGGTTCATTTGGTGTTTTCTTTGAGGCTACTCTCATGTTTTTGTAGTTCATTTGTTAGGTTTTGATTCCGTGTTTACTGTGTTTGACTGTAAGTAGTTTCTCGCTTGTGGTATCATTGACCTTCTAATTACGGAAATAAATGGAATTTGATTTGTATTTGGGAAGGATATATTTCTTATGACCACTATTGCATAATCCCAGGGGGGTGCGGGTGGGTTTTCATTTTTTTTTTATTTAAACTCTTTATCTTTCTATATCTTCAAGTACGGAACCAAACACCAACACATAGTTTGTAGGGGTTACTTGAGTAATGATTTTATTAAGGTTAAAAGGTGTAGATAATTTGAATGATAGGCAATTTTGTATTACGTAATTTTGAAATGACCACACCCTGTAGGAATGAGCAGGTGTTTTAATTTTTTTTTTTTTTTTTTTTTTTTATTTTATTTTATTTTATTTTATTTTATATTTTTTTTTTTTAAATATTATAGTAAGTTTTAGTTGTTGGGGTTTGTCTCGTCTCGGTGTTGTTCGGTATACCAAAGTATCTTTGGAACAACAGTGTTGTGGTTATTTTTTTATTTATTTGTTTGTTGGTTTTTTTGTAGTTCCAATTTCCTGTATATTGTGGTTTTTTTTTTCTTTATTAATATAATTAATGATGGGGAAATTAATTTTTATTCTCTTGATCGAACCTCACTATTTTTGTCTGTTAACTTTTTAATTTTTCTATTTAAGTTGTTAGAAACGAAATCAAATTACCATTAAATTAATCTTACTTACTGTTTGTTGAGTGTGCTTTTGTTTCTTGTATGTAGCTGTATTGTTTTCTTTGTTTTATTTCGATTATTTTTGACTAGGTGGGGTGTGGGGAAAATTGGGGGTGGATGGGGGGGGGAAAACTATGCTTCTAAAAGAGGAATATTTTTGACGTGGAACCGCTGTATATCGTACATCTACGACATTAATTGGATATTTAAATTGATTTAAATTAATTGTGCTAGGTAAAGGATGAAAAAATTTAATTTTTTGATAATTATATTAAATATAATTGTAAATAGTTTTTTTTTTTTTTTTTTTCAAATAAAATATTATTTTTATTTTATTTTAAATATTTTTATTTTTTTTTTTTTTTATATTTTATTAATTTTTATTTTAGAATATTTACTTATATTTTTATGTTTTTTTTTTTTAAATAAAAAAAAATAATTAAAAAATTTTTTATTATATAAAATTAAAATATATATATTAATATAAAAATCAAATAAAAAAAATAAAAATAAAAATTTTTTTTAATTATATTTATATAAATAAATAAATTATATTATATAATGAATAAAGTATTATTTTTCTAGATAAATTTATTATATTAAAAATTTTTCACATTAAACTTGTTTTTTTTTTTGTTATGAGGATACACATTAGCGAGGGCTCTATTGGGTTATCAATGTCTTTTTTTTTCACTCAGCTCTTTGGTGGAACATTTATATTATATCCTTAATCAAGGCTTCATTTTTCTTTAACATTAATCGTGCATTCTATGTGGTGAATTTTTTTACTGTTTTTTAAAGTGGTGCTTACTATGTAACTGGCGCCCGGGACCCCCCCCTCCCTTGCCCTAAGTTGGAAGCGGCCCCCCCCCCCCTCCCCCCCACAGGCGTGCCCAAAGTGGCCCCAAAGGATGGCGCCCCCCCCCTCGGTGTGCGCAGCCCCCGCCCCCCCGCCACGCTCCCCCTGTGCCGCCCTTGTTGGTGCGCCCCAACTGAGGGCCACGGGCCTCGTCTTACTCCAAGACACCACCCCATCCCCCATCCCCACTGGTTTTGCACCAACCTGCGCCGCCGCCCCAACCCTCACTTGCCTGGTTCGCACACCCCCCAGCCTAGCGACGTTTCAATGCCCCCTCAAAAACACACCCATGGGGGCGGGGGGCTGAGCCTTGCATGCGCCCGAAGCGCACCACCCCCCGACCTGGGGCAACGACAGCCCCCCCACCTCGGCTTTTGCACCGCCCCAACAATGTCGAGCCTCCCCATGCCCCAAATTTAGCCATGCGCGGTGGGCACATGGGGCCCCCGCTCCACCGAGGCCGAGCGCCAGGCGCTGCAACCTTGCAGGAGCGGCCGATTTAGAACTTCCGTCCACGCCCACCACCCTTGCCGTGGCCCTGAGCACCCCTTGGGCGGCCTATCTCAACGTATTGGCTGGGGGACCTCGACCCCGGCCCCCCCCAAAAATAGGGGCTGCCCCCCCCTCCAATTCAGCACGCTTGCGTCCCCAGACGCCTTCCGGGTGCCCCGCTTAGGTGGCACCCCGCCCCCCCGCCGGCCCAATCCTAGCAGAGCCGCACCATCCAGGCCGGCTTTATGGGCCAACCCACCCCCAATGCCCACCTAATTGGAGGGTTTAGCGCCCCCCCCCTGCTCCCGCTCAAGCAGAGCCCCCACACTGACAGGGTGGGGATACCCCCCCTCCCCACCCGTGGTCGGGTTAGGGTGCTGCCCAATTTGCCCCACCCCACTGGCCACACCCCCCAGTGCCCCACCCAATACCCACGGTATCCGAGTTGTCGGGCGTTGCCACCCCCAGTGCGGAATGGGAGGATGCAGCCTGACTGCCCCCCCACCAATATCACCCCTGGCCCCCCCACACCCCAAGCTGCCTTGCAAGGTCAATGCGGGCAACGGTCGCCCTGTACCAACCCCTCAATCCCACCGCCCCCCCCGCACCCTGCCGTACGGCGCCCCGCCCCCGTCCAAAGCCAGTGACATACGCCCTCTGGTGGCTGGCTCCCCTAATCTTGCGCAGTGGAGGCGCTACGCCACCCGCTAGCCCACCGCAGGTGCGACCCCCACCACGAGCATGCGTACCCCCGGCCCGCCCACACCCCCCTGAGCCACCGCACCCGATGGCAATCCGAGCCCCATACGCACCCCTGTAGTGCTTTGTCTTGGGTGGTTGGGCGACCTCCTCCCCATAGCCCCCCCACGTGGGGAGTTGTGGCAGCTCTGCCTGGGAGCCCCCCCCCGAGCGCGGGGCCCTCCCTCCCGCCGTAGCCATGCAAGGGGGCCAACCCCCACTCCGCGTCGTTTGGGAGCGTGCTGGCCCGGGTGGGTGTGCCACACTGCCCCTGCCGAGCGGGGGGCCAACACAACATAACCCCATACCGCCACCGAGTGCCACCCCTGGCGTTTAGCGGCCACCCCGCCCCCTCCCACGGAGGGGGCTGAGGCTTAGGCGGCCCCCCATTTTATTTAATAAATATCTTTTTCTTCAATCCAGTAAAACTATGTTGCGGATTGGGTTAGGGGTTTGGTGTGAGAGTTGGGGGTCCGAAGGAACGGTTAATATATATGGCTTGACTCTTTTTGACGGTCGATTATACAGCCCCTAATTTCATATTGAGTATACACTCTCCCCTTTTTAAGATGAAAAAGAGGAGGCAGTAGAAGAAAAAAAAGGATAAAAAAAAAATACTAACCGCCAATCACCTAATATTCTCTAATTCCATGTTAATTAAAAAAAACATTTTTTTCCCACCAAAAAAAGCCTCAAAATCTGAGAGTCCCTCTCCTTTTATTTTTTTTTTTTTTATAAGTTCAACCTTACAACAGGGAAATCCCTTAAAAAAATCAAAAAAAATTAAAAAAATTTGATATCTAATTTTTATTGTTTTTTTTAAAAAAAAAATTCTTTTTAAAAATATAATTGTTGAAGTAAGGAAGAAGAAAGAAAAGAAGAATAAGTCAAGAGAAGGAAAGTTAAGGGAAGAGAAGTAAGAGTATTGTTTAGAAGAGGAAGAAGGCAGAAGAAGAAAGACAGAAGTATGTAAGGAGAGTAAGAAAGAAAGAATAGAGAGAGAAGGACAGATAAGAAAGGACGGTAGAAGTAAGAGAAGAAGAAGATGGAAGTAGGAAGTAAAGTAAGAAGATAAGACAGAAGAAGAAGATACGAATGAAGAAGTAGAAGGCATTTCTTAAGAACTGCTTTTGGATCCCCCATCTATCCCGGTTCCCAAATAATTCTTCCTTTCGGGGTGGGGGGGATTCCAACAAATGCGTTTGATATTTATCTATCGTCTTTACAAGTTCTGTGAAATTTATTCCTCTTCTTCTCTCTGTCCATGTCTGAGGGAGGATTAAATCAAGTTTTGTTTATGCTGGTATCTGGGATCTACAGATGTATCGAAATCCAGTTGTATTTGGGCTATTCTTACGATAAGAATGCATGCGATAGGATCTTTTGTTTAGTTTTTGTGTTGTGAGGGTGTTTGTTGCTTAGTATGCCCAGGTGGCTGGGATTTGTAACTTAGTTCTTGATTAGTTAATGTTTTCGGTACACGCATCTTATTGTTGGTGGTTGGCATCTTTATTTTTGGTTGCTGCCTTCCTTATTCTGCTTTGCCAGTGTATAGGTTAAGTTTTCAAGTGATCGTTTTTCGTAAAGGGACGTGCGCACAGGGGCCGCTTGGACAAAATTTTCTTGTTTTTATGCTTGGTTTCAATATTTTTGCGTCGCGCCGATTCATATGCTTCTGTTGTTTGGCAGTTCACGCGGGATAAATATATTCAATGTTGACTTTTTGCGTAATTTAAGTTGGTTGTTTTTATGCTTTCAAAGGGGATATTTCTCAGTGTAATCTAAGTTGGTTTTTGGCCGTCATTTGTGTTCGCCTTTGATGGTTTTTTAGATGGCCTTAAACATGTCTACCCGTCTACTTTTGTTAATGCTTATATTGTATCTTCGCCAATCGCGGTTGGGTTTTTTTTTTTTTTTGTGGTTTTTTTTTTTTTTGTTTTTTAATAAAATAAGGGATCTAACATGAGACTTAGGGGTACTATTTTTTTTTATTTAACTCCTGGGGCACCCGTTCTTTTCTCCTGTGTTTAAACACATTATCTCAACATTCCCCCTCTTCGGTTTTTAAAAAACTTTTCTTTTTTTAAATATTTTCTAGTAAGCTGACCCTATTTCAAGTGATGGTCTTTGTAAGAGGGGCATCTAAAAGCTGCCTTATTTCTTAATTTTTTCTGATTATGATATCTGTGTTTCAGAATGTTACCCACTGTCTATTTTTTGCTGAAGAAAAAATTATATCGTGTGGGGCATCCAACCCATATAGTCGGAATTAAGGATGAAAGAAAAGAAAGGAGAAAGGGAATTTAGATATGTTTATGTAGGCGGGGATTTAATATCCTTCTCATGCAACCCAAAGTTTGTTGTCAATAATTTATAGTGACGAGAGGGGGGGGAGGGGGTTTTTTTGGGGGTTTTATTCCACAGAGTTGTATTCGTTTTTATTGTTGGGGTTGTAAGTGAGGGATGGGTGGGTGTGTGGTTGAGATGGTGTAGGGGCGCGTGCGGTTATTTGGTGGTTGTGCGTGGGGTGTGTGTAGGTGTGGTGATTGGGGGGTTTACGGTTTGGAGTTTGAGGGAAGGGGGGAGTTAGGTGGGAATAGGATAGGCGAGGGGTGGGTGGTGAGGTGAAATGGTATGGGAACGTGAGAGATTGGAGGGGTGGTGTGGGGGCTTGGATGGTGTTTTTTTTGATTGCGTATATACTAAGGTGGATGGTGGGGTGTTTAAGAGCGTGTAGTGGAGGCGGGGGGTGATGGTGGGTGAGTAGGTATAGGGTGGTGGGGTTGGTAGGTGGGTGATAGAGAGGGGGGGTGGCTGTGCGGCGGAAGTTTAATGAACAAATATATTCTAATCTAATGGAGACATTTCTTTTGGTGGGGTATGGGTTGTCGGAGGTATGGGGGACTTCGCGTGGTGAGGTTGGGTGAGTTGTAGCCGGGTGGGATTTTTTGTGGGTTAATTATTATATATGGGACATATAGTTTGTGGGGGGGTTGTTGGGCTTGGGGGTGGTGGTTTTTGTGTGGTTTTTTTGGTTTGTTTGGTTATTTTTGTTATTTTTTGTTAAATTTTGTTTAATAGATTGTTTTTTGTTTATAACTGATGTTTTTGTACCACTTTCTAGGCGTTAAGTTCTATAGCTTATTTGTGGTACAGTCAGTCACATCTTCTCTTATTTAACTTTTCCTTGCCCAATAATTCAATCTAAGGACCGATCAGTCCCACAATCGCACCTTTCCTCTACTTCTTAAAACATTTCACACTTTACACTATCTCTATCTTTTTCATCATCAGTGGTTTGTTGTTTTGTTTTGTGATGAGTCCACCGAAAAGATGATATTGGGTGGTCACATTATTGAAATGTGTGTATTGTTTTTTTCTGAGCTTTGTGGAGCTGCCGAATATTGGCCAAGGAAAGGGTGTGTCGAGTAGGGCTTCGACCCGTTTTGGTTAAATATTTTACATCTTTTAAAAAACTCGCAGTCCTATTACTAAAATAAACGGATTATAAATTATGAAACATGATTTTGAAGCTGGTTTTCGAATGAAACGCGAGGAAAAGTCCTAAAATAATAAAATTAAATAAAATTTCTCTCGAAGTTAAAACTATGAAAATGTGATTTCTTATATGTTTTAACGGATTAATATACACAGCGTGACGTGGACTAGTTAGAAACGAAAATTTCCGTTAAAAAATTACTAAAAAAAAAAATTAATATATTTCCATAGGAAATGAATTTTTAAGTGGCATTCAAACGAACTTGAATATTTTTGATGCATTTAATGATGGCCTCAGGAGCTTCATCTTTTGTCCTCAAAAATCTGACCCAAGTAAATCTTGAGTAATCGTCGACAATCACTAAGATATACCTTTTCCCGTTAATACTCGCCACACGCATCGGGCCACACAAATCCATATGCAAAAGATATAGCTTCTCTTGGTTAGTGTCTTCAGCTTTGGGTTGATGGGAGGATTTCTTGCTTTTTCCTAACGCACATGCAGAACACAAATGATCTTTCTGAAATTTAAGTCTTGGAATGCCTCGTGCAAGACCGTCTTTAGCTAGCTTGTTAATAGTACCGAAGTTGAGATGTGATAACCGACGGTGCCATAACCAGCTCTTAGTCTTTGACGCTTTGGATAGAAGACAGATCGGAGATGTTTTAAGCATGTCATCAAGAGAAATTGTGTACAAATTTGTGTCACGGGATCCGGAAAGTAGATCAACACCTTCTAAATTACGAATAAAGCAAGTGTTTTTCCGAAATGCGACTTCAAGATCCCCGTCGCAAAATTGACCAACAGAAAACAAATTATGTCCAAGCCCTTCGACGTAATATACCCTTGAGATAGTCACGTTTCCCAGCTGATAGTCACCATACCCCATAATTCTTGCAATATGGTCGTTCCCGAATCTAACTGTACCCAAAAATTTACTAACAAAGTTCATGAGCTGAGAGCGATTCCCTGTCATGTGTTTTGAACATCCGGAGTCCAGATACCAGAGAACAATCTGGACAACCTGTCATGACAGAAGAAGAAGACGATGGAATATCTGTAGCATTGGATCCCCAAGTATGATTGGGTTCCGAGTGGTTAGCATTCTTAGATTCTACAATCTTAGCTTTTTTACTCGAAGCTACATTTTTTACATTTTTGAGTTTCCTGCTATAGACTTTAAGCTCTGGTTTTTGTGATTCAACTGAGTGGGAAGTGGTTGTCTTAGGAGGCACTACGTTAGCTGAAGTGATCCTAGTTAAAGGGCACATATTACCAACTATAGTGAAAGTTCTGCCTGTTGGTTTCCACTTAAGTCCTACTTCAGTGAATACATGACCCGTAGGTCTCCAAATATTTTCTTTTTTATGTTTCTTAGCAGATTTAGCACAATTATTCACATTTTTCATAAAATCAAGAAAACATATATCATGAACACCATCAAACAACGATTTCTTACAAGTAGCACAAACAGGTTCAGAATTCGCATGTAACAATGAATGCTTAACATTAACATCATGAACTGGTTTAACAACACAATTCTTTTTATTAACTTTCCTGGGTTGAGCTTCTACTTTATTCTTCATGTTCCTACTTAGTGTTTGCGAGACCCTATCATTCCTTGTATTACCGGTAGGCTTTGATTCGCATTTACTAGTAGAACACTTCAAACCTGTAGAAGTCAACACAGGTGTGTTAGAATCTAATGTTTTTGATGACTCAACCTGTTTACTGTTGCTTGAGGATGTGAAAGGTTCATCAAACCTAACTTTCTTAACCTTGTTTTTGGGTGTGACAGCAACCTTTTTAGCACTAAGAGTAATCGCATTAGGGCATGTATCTCGAACATATACAAGTAACTCCTGAGTTTGTTGGGCATGCTTACAGGAAAAGTCTAACTCTTTATCTAAAGGATGTTCTGCTTTAGCTTTCTCGACTATTTCCCGAAGAATATCAGCTTGTTTTTGAGTGTCCTTAAGGTAATATATGTGAGCTTCCCTATTTTGCAATAACCTAGGAGCCAAAGGTTCTAAATCTAGCTTGAACATTCGTGGAACACTAGTGTTAGCAGATGGTATTTGTGAAGCAATATCGACAATCTCTTTTCTTTTTATTTTTCGTAAATCATTTTTCATTGACGTTATCACAAAAACCTTATCTTGAATTTGAGCTTTTAAATCCTCATTCTCTGCAGATTTTAAGTTCAGTTTATCAATTAAAGAGTCACTATGTTCTTTAGAACAAACCGTGTCCTTTTAATTGAGTCAAACTGCTCTTTAAAAACCTGTTTAACATGATTAATTTCACTACAAAGACAATTAATAAAGCCCAAGGTCAATCATTAAAGAAAATAGGTGTATATCTTAGTGAGCATGTCTTCATCTACGACCAACTGTATGTTTCCCTCTCAAGAGCAACCACCCCTAACAGACTAAAAATATTTTCGATCCGCGCCACGAAAATCCCCTACAACGACAAAGAATATAGTATACAAAAATTTTCATTTGGAACTTGAGAGTCAACAGGTTAATTTTGTGTTTTATACGCTTATTGTGAAAGATACAATGGCATCCATCTGATATTGTTACGGTGAATTTTTATTTTTGATTATTATATTCCTTGAATGTTTAATCTTACTTTGTGGCCCTCTTTAAGTCCTGATGCTTCCCCTTTAGTCCTTAGTCACAATGTGCCATTAGTCGTTATTCACAATGTATATGCTTTTGTAATTCATGTTGTCCTACATGCTATTTGTGTTCGAAGATACATCTACATATTGTCTACGTTAGTTATAGTTTTAGATCTTACTTCCAGCACTACAAGAAATACTGCATTTGCTGACAGACAAAATGTGTCAGCAAAAGTATAAAAAAGTGTCAGGAAAGATAAATTAGCTTCTCCTTCACATATAATAAGTGTCAGCAGAAGTTCTGACGGTAAAGGTCTATGGTGACACACCTATCCTGACACTTAATATGTCTACAGGTTCATTTCTTTGTCTACACAAAGTTTGTGTCAGTAATACACATACTTTTACAAGCACAATATTTCATGTGATGTATCCTTCCTTTAACGGATCATACCATTAACAATATCATACAGAAATTCAGAACTTCCAGTGTATGGTTCCGAATCCAGAACTTAAAATATATGATTCCAAAATGTGCGTCGTCATCATATTACAATGCCTTTCAAAGTTACGTCTAAGAGAATATCGTACAGAAATCGTTATTCAGTACCACAAGAACTACATGTACTTAATACCATATTTTGTCCAGAAGCACTAGCTAATAAAATTGCCCAGTCCCACCTGCTGCAGCCGTGACAAGAACCGTGTTTCCAGACTCCATTTGTGCAGACTAGACGCAACGTGGAAAAAAGAATAATTTCAATACTTTTTATACCACATGTGTGTTGCATACCAAATTTGATATAAAACTAACCTATCTATGAAACGAACCTTTTCTAAAAAGATAGATGATGTAAGTCCAGAAGTAAGCATGCTAGTAAAACATTATGAGCAGCTACAAATTTGTTCGTCAAAGCAAAGATGTGTTCAATGTAATCTTTGGTCCCGCCCTACAAAGGAAACATATCTTTTAAGTTAGACACACAAATGTCTGCATTTTATTGAAATGTTTAACATTATGAGCCAAGTTGTTCAGAACTAACATAAAGATAAGAGGGAGCACAATTAACCTGCAGATTTATAAGTCTGCAACTCTGCATAATCACATCATAGTATTCCCCTGATCACATGCTCATCAAAGATTTGTACAACTAGCGGAACTCCCTAAAAAAAGAAGATAAAAAGCATGTCTGCATTAAAGAGAGTTATCACATACAGATGAATAAATAAATAAACAAGGAAACAACGGAGAGTTTTTCAAACTCTTACCTTGATGGTATACTCAAATAGATAGTATATGGAACGAACCTAAGCTTGAATTCGTCTACTATTTGACTATACTAGACTACTTCTGCAATAAAAACAAAAAAATCAGCCGCAAGTAAAGTACACATCATAACATCCACGAAAATGTGCTGATGACAATGCATTCGGAAATCTGCAAAGTATCACTGAACCCCTTGATATCGTAATATTGAGATAGTAGAAGAGGATTACCCTGCAGCAACTTCTGCATTTCTGCGACCTTGCTCACACTTACAGTCATTTCTGTAGCCTTGCTCACACCTGAAGCACCATAAAAAATAACAAGAACTTAGAGACCGGAAGATGTAAAACAGTTCAAGTTCAAACATGAACAGACTAACATGTAAAAGCTGAAACATAGACAAACCAACATGTAAAAGTCGTGCAAAGTGTATCTCTAGGCATAAACCACATCGACCTGTTATTTATAAAACCGATAACTAATGAAGTAATATAACTTATGTGATCATATTTGAGATAATGTAGCCCAAGTATGTCAATAAAGCTCACTCCGACCCAACATGTACAGAACTACCCGCTGTGACCCATTACCTAACCAATCCAATATGACACTACTAAAGAAAAGGCAACATTTAGAATTTTTAACAAGTATGTCGATAAAGCTCACTCCAACCCAACATGTACAGAACTACCCATTATGACCCATTACCTAACCAATCTAATATGCTAGTTACCGACAATGTCACTTTCATAACTTGTACACAAACTTGAACATTAAACCTTATTTGTTTTCATAAGAAGAGTCTCATAAAAGTTTGCATCCAACTAGAAGGAAAGATAATAACTCCTCACATTAATTTGTATCTATTTTGTGCCATTTGAGTAATTCTGTGACCCATCATAATCTTGTCAGTTTTAAGCAAAATACTATTATTGTATTTACGGTTATCTTTGTCCTTGAGTCTGTTTTCTATAAGATTTGGTACAAACAAAACTTATGTATCACATATTGAACAGATTACTCTAAAATAATAAAATGAGGGAAAAACAAACGATGGAGAAAAAAGTTTGATGTGCCACAAAATGAAAAATAGAATGTAGCTGCCTAAGTTAGGAAAGTTGATTCATCAATGATCTTATTTCTCTCCTGTAAAATTAATTGAAAGGGTTCAAAAATAGTACCTATTAAAAGAATGAGATCCATAAGCAATTCCAAATTTGTCAAACTCAGTATACTCCATGCATGACACACCATACGCCCATGTCCCATCAGGCTTGCCTTTCTCAATTAAAACATTAATGCCTTTTGTGGCGCCAGAGTTTCGTTTACATGATGTGAAACCAAGCTTCTGAAAAAGATCAGGCGAAAATAAGAAAATTAGATTCAAAATGTAATCAATTTCCCCAACTAAAACTAACTATTGTAATTTGTAAGCTTCAAAACACATTTCACAGAGCATGATTGCAAGATGAATTTTCATTACGAGTAATGACGTTTGTTGACATCTTTGTTTTCTCAGTTTACTTTATCATATATATCCACATATTAAGTCTGTTAGAAGGTAATTCTAGTGTTCAAGTGTATTTAGGTCAATACTTTAAGAAGGTGATAACCTTGAGCAAGTATACCACTATATAGAATCGGATACCAATTAAAGCCATTTTCTTGTCTAGTCAAACAACATCCACGTAAAATTATTAGAATCCATAAATATCATATCAATCATACACGATCAAAATTGCATAAATAGGTATTAAGGTTAGTAAAAAAAATATGAATTTTTTTTGCTTTATTTGATATAAAGCTTTGTCCCATTCACTACTTATAGCATCAAATAAGTGAGTTACTAAATCACATCTCCATTCGCAGTGCCAAACCTAAGAACTTATAAAAAACAAACTCGAATATCATCTGAATTTGTTCCAGAAACTCCACAGTGCAAAACTTCATCATATTTCAGAAATAGCCATTCGAGCCAAAAGGTATTAAAATTCAACGATCCAATTACCTATTCACTTCTATTCTATTCGCCTTCTCTTCCTAAAACAAAATTCATCCATTCTGCATAAATTAAAGCCCTAAAACCTAATAAGCACAAATAAACACATAACTAGCAAGGTTTTGTGTTTCAATTGATCAATTATTCAGCCAAAATCTAACTTACCAAATGATTACAAACGGTAAACAACAGATCTATATATATGAATATGAAAAACTTACAAGCTGTATAAACTGTTGTATTATACCTAATTCGATAGAGTGATCTACCACGGTGACGGTGATTGACGGCGGAGATCGGTGACGGCGATTGAGGACAGAGATCGGCGACGCTTACGGTGACAGTGATCGAGGACGGTGACCTGAGATGGAGCTTAAACACGATAGAGCCAGAGGTGGTGACTGAATGTGGCCGGAGTTAGGGTTTCGGTGACGGAGTGAGTGTATATGTGTGATTTAGGTGTTTTTACTTTTTGTTATATTTATAACTCTATCTATTTACTAATATTATGTGAAATTCTTAAAAACCAAAAATAAAACATGGAATTTTTATACTCTTTTTTAAGTGTTCGGTAAAAGTATACATTTGCGTAAGTAAAAACTTAGATATTTATTACTATCCCTTTTTCTATAAATGTAAGTAAAACGAGGATGTACAATCGCGTTCTGCTGCAGGACGATTAGTGGGCATCGCTTTGGGTTGATTCGTCGTTTTGGGTTGGCTGAAGTGGGTCCGGTGGTGATTTCCATTGTCTTTGACACATATTGAGAAGGGGTATATTTTTGTAAATTGCAAAAAAAAACGGTCGTTAAGTAACGACCGATCCCAAAGACAATTTTTGTAAATTCTAAACAAAAAATAAACTAACGGTCGTTACTTAATAGCCATTAGTAGGTGAGATGGTATTTTGTAAAAATTTTAAAAACGAGGGTAGTTTTTGTAATATGACACATAGCCCTATATGAAAGTGTTGTTCACTCCTTAAAAACCAAAAACAAAACATAGAACTTTTTATTTTTATACACTCTTTTTTAAGTGTCGATAAAAGTATACATTTTGCTAACACTTATAAAATGTAAGATAAAACAATTTATTTGCTTACACTTATAAAAAGTTTAGGTAAAATCAATATTATATATGTTTATACATATTAAAAGTGTAGGTAAAATAATTACATCTACTCACACTACTAAAAAATGTAAGTAAAAAATTAAAATATTACTTACATTTACAATAAGGTAGGTAAAATTCACATCTCCTTCACACTTTATAAATATGTAAGCACAAACTTATACTTTTGCCTTTTCCCTTTCAAAAAAATGTGTAAACAAAACTTAAACTATGCTTACACTTTTTCTAAAAGTGTAAGGATATGTGGACTTTTGCTAACACTTTTTTAACTTTTTATGTGTGTCATTAAAAAAAGTGTCACTAAAAGACTTTTTTGTTGTAGTGCAGTTTACATAAACACTACATATATATCTAATACTGAAATCCGTACTAATACTTTTCTTACAGAACCATAGCAGCTACCAGTGATCCCAATATAGCTGAGACTAAAGGCAAAATGATTGCAATAAAGCATGAAGTTACAATTGTTGCAAACCTCAGGCCGCCACATTACAACAAAACAATTAAAGTAATTGTATATCGCAAATTATTTTCACTTCCTTCAAAGCACGTTCAGACCGCCTAACCAACCAAACTTTGATTGTATCTTTAATGAAATAGCAGTTTACATGGTACACTACTATTACCCTTTTCGTATATAATACCAATTCAACCTAACGCTTACAAACTATACACACCAAGGTACTCCAATCCAAGCAAATATGGATGTTAAGGATACTAAGTACTTCAACCAATTGTCTCACTCCATTAGAGGCATATTAAATCTCGGGTTTTAGCTGTGAACAGACGGGTCTATGGGAACGAACTTTGGAAAACCCAACGTCTCTTATATTTGGAAAATTTATTGACCTTCAGGAAATACCAAGTAAAAACTTCCCTGAGCATTACTTTAATTTCGCTTCGTACAATGAACTTCCCGCAAGAGCTGACGTGCAAAATGCAATTCTAACAGGTACCAACAAATAAAACTCTCTTTTATCTCATATATACACCAAAATGATCCCTTTCTGTGAAAATAGCTCTAATGTGGTCGCCTAACACAAGCTAATCAGTCGCGATTGTATACCACGGGATGCCACAACAAGCCAAATACAGTAGACAGTCATTTGATATTCAGTAATTTGAGGTAGCAGCTTTCGTCTAACAAAACAAACCACAACATAATACAAGTCTGATTACAGTCAATATGTCAATAATATATATTACATATTGTGTGTACACTTCTAAAAACCCCATATCTTTACCAGCGGAAATATCCTTAGCCTTACACTTTGGCATA
Source organism: Tanacetum coccineum (assembly GCA_026074375.1). Taxonomy (NCBI): domain Eukaryota; kingdom Viridiplantae; phylum Streptophyta; class Magnoliopsida; order Asterales; family Asteraceae; genus Tanacetum; species Tanacetum coccineum. The sequence continues at coordinate 23,641 of BQNB010074012.1, forward strand.
AGATGGCGTTAAACTTCAACATGCAAGAGTATGAAGCAATAGAGAAACCAGTTGTTATAGCTGTTAGCTCATGCTGGGTCAGACGCTTCAATGGTATGCTTCCTTATGTTATACACTCTAAACAAGTTTCGCTAACAATACTGTTGTTAACAAACAATCTATTAATACAGTTTGCAACCTGTCCATACGACGAACAACTCACTACTACATGAATACTAACACACCGGAGGCTTACCACATAAGGCAACAGTAAGTAAGACAACATTCTTTTAATACCATTAACGTTACTAATTGGCTACTTAAACATAGAACCCTTGCATACACACACCAACAATCGGTGGACACAAAACCAATCCTAACGATTGTTAACCAGCGATACCTAAGACCCGGAACAAGAAAAAAAACAAGAACTGATTCCCTTTGGCCATTTTGTTTGAGATCGATCCACAGAATTACCAGGTATTCATCCCTCTTTCCAACCTCCTATTTGTCCGCAATTACCGATCTCTCAAAATCCTTTAATAACGAACAAAATTATCAAACACAAATGCTGTATACAACGTTGTTACAGTATAACATTGAGAATGCGATTCATCAACACAAATAGTAAACACACAAAAATAAAATGGTCCTATGAAAGATTGTGTACCTCACGGAAACAAGTAATTCAGGAGAACCCGGTTCCCACATGTATTAAACCACGGCCTCAATCCACCTCCGGTTTATAGGTACTCAACATCACAACACTATATACTCCAATCGCTAAATAAATCCTAACTTGCATATCTCTACAGCTACTGTTTTTCAAGGCGATAATATCGGTGACGGAACAACGACAAAACCGTAACAGTTTTAACGATCAAGCAAATTCCTTGACAAAAGACTGCAACGAACTCCTCGTTGAATTATCCGACAGAGATCCTTACCATCTTCCATCTACTATGAAAGATTTATAAGGCATCGCACATATATTTTAATTTCACTTCGATGCCAGAAGTACCTCAAAAAGACGAGACTTTGTTTTAGACAAAGTCTTAAAAAATACACCGCTCCCATTGCCTGTACCACCTATCCAAAGCACCTTGACCACAACAACTCCTACAGAACAACCAGAATACACACCACCACCCAAAGCACCCAGCCCTGCGTTATCAATTACTGCCAGTAATAAGCCCAATATCGATGAAGCTACAACAAGTAATCTCCAAGCAGCACAACCATCCCTTTTAGACAGCCAGACACCAATGGGAACACAACAAGTAGAACGAAACCATACCATCCCACCCCTATGTACGAAAGACGGTACTCTCCCGACATTCAACCCAAACAGAAAAGTCTGTGAGTCCATTCAATACCAACACCCAACAACGATGTTACGAAATTCTCTGAAGACATACATTCCACACCTTCACCAATACAAGTCGCAAAAGAGACACCAAAAGGAAATGAAGTTGGAACCTTACAACGACCATATATTCGAAAGGCGCTCTTCAAAAGTAACCCGTCAGCCGAGTCCTCTGAAATCACCAAGAAATCTAAACATGACAGCTAAACAACTTAATAATATCTATGTTCTGTCTAACTACTTTTAAGTATGGTAGTGTCCTTTTGAAACTAAGTATGTAGTTGTCTATAGGAATTGTAAACTAAAATCCTATGGGTTATGTGGCTAGAACAACTAGATCAGTACTTCTCGCTACTATGTTTCATATAGCCATCTAGCTTTTGTACTCCAAAACAATGTAGAACTTACCTGTACTGTTAGTTGTTGTTTCCTAGATAGATTATCTACCTTCTTAATCTGATTTGTCTTCCCTAACTCACTACCACAAACAATCATAGATAATCTACCATACTACTATAATTCTTTTTATCTACCCTAACTAATTACCACACATAATCAAAACAACTACTACCATATAATAAACATACATTAACACAACATAATAATCAACACCATTATATATTCATAACACTAGGATGCATCACCATTGAGAACAACAACAAACGGAAGTACAAGACACTAAAAGAAGATCCCAAACACTATACTACTTGACACTATCAACAATACCCAAAAGGAACTAATAGACAAACCCTAGACACCAATATACATAAACCAACACAAGACAACAAACACCCTGAACAAACACATCCTTGGCCAACCATATCCTTAGTAGTCCATCTCGGCAACATCTCTCTCCCGTTTATGAACAATCGCATACGCTCTGTCCACAAGAACATTAAGCAAACCTAACTGTGCCACATCTTCTCTTTGATTCTCCTTCAAACGCTTCAACCATCCATAAGTAGGGCAACCTCTCACATTTTCCAAATGATGGATAATATGACCACGACTAACAATTCTCTCCTGAAGTTCTGTACGAAGACCCACCGTCATCGAGCGCAACTCCACCGTATCCAGAACTTCACCACGAAACTAAATCCCTATGTAGTCATCGAATGTGGCGCGATCAGTAGGCAAATTAGACATCACGAAATTGTTAAAAAAGTAGAAATAAAAGTGAAAATACCCACCGTTGCACACCACCTATATATAGAGAAACCAAAAGCCCTGCCATGATTATATAGCCAACTTCACACAATGCCCTGCCATAATTTCACACACAAAGGCAATTAAGATGGAGCACAACCCAATACAAAATACTCAACCTTAACACTTCAAACCCTTCTTTTTCGAATAAGATTAATCCCTATCGCAACGCGCGGGAGAAAATTCAACTTGTTATGTACCAGTAACTTGTTTTCAAGTCAACCATAATGAAAGCTACTTAACCTTTTGCTTTTGTTTTAGTGCAACATTAATAGTTTACTTTTGTACCATAACAAAAAAAGTATGTTTTTTTATCATTTAGTAACTTTGAAGTTTGAAGATTTGTATCCGCATGTTAGTGAATTTTTTCAACAACTAATTATGTTCGGTTTAATGCTTTTGCTTTTGTTGCATGTTTATACTTGTTGTTTGATGACCAGTCTCCGCTTGTTGTCGGATGTCTTCATCAACAATTCATTATGGTTTATTATTTTTAGTTTTAAATCCAATCCGACCTTTTGCGATTCCACCGCTCAAATTACGGGGGAGTGTTAGATGATCTATTACTAAACCCAAGCCCGGTTTGTGAGTTTAGGGTTTATTAAGGTTTTAAGTTCTCAAGCTTTATAATATATAAATACCTTATTAATAAAACATAATAGCCACGAGGTTTACATAATTCAACAAAAAGGCCAATAATGACAGCCAAACTTGGTTAGCTGAGATTTCATTTTTTAGCATAAACCTGGTTAAACCGGTAGTAGAAAAACTGTCGTAGTGCGGTGCAATTTCGTTTGTTAAAAGCTAATGTGGAAGTAAAAGTTATAGCATTGGAGTACTTATAACCATGACTACAACCACCATCGTCACATCAAATTTTTACACATTCTTCAGCCCCACCACACAATATCTTTCATAATAACCATGTAAATACACTCTACAAATACCACATATACACACAACATCGAACTTTCTATTCGATCATGCAGACCACCAAACCACCTACACCTTTTCCCCTTAAAGTGTGAAGGGGGTTGTTATTAAAGTTAGTCTTAGATGTTTACCGATCATTTTCTTACAAGAACAACATATTAAATCCCATCAGGACGGGGTATAAGGAGGTAGAATGTAAACAAATCTTACCCCTATCTTATGATAAGCCTGAAAGTATTGAGTCTACTTTCAGGAAGACCTTCGACACATGTAAGTGTACGGGTGGGAGTACTTAGATATATGTGCATGTGTGAGAGTGTACAATAATAAGGAAAATGAGTCTAAAGACATTCGATGGAAAACAAACATACAAGCATACATAAGTAATAGGCAAAGAAACCTTCAAAATAATTTTGGAGAAAAGGACATAAATGTATAAAAGCATACGCTGCAAGAGAACACAACATATAGAATAGATAAAGTGCTATAAAGACCAAGGGGCACGAGCATAAACATACCAGCATAAACGCATAAACAAATGGGCAAGGGAACCTAGAAAAACGGTTGCAAAGAAAGGTGGCTAAAGGCATATATAGATCCAAGACCTAAGAGTGCAGCTAAGATCGCAACCCTATAAGGACCTATACCTAATGGCAAAGCAAAAAGAACATGAGTCTACTTAACGCCTAATAAACCCAAAGGAAACTAGCTATGGAATTTGATGTTTAAAACACAAGTAGCAAGGCTACTACATGACACCTATAAAGCCTAACAAAATAACTACCTCATACTCTCAAACAATCATCTAAATTACTCGCATATTTTAATCTTATCTTTGCACTTATTCCTATACCAATGACTTCTTCTTTAAGAATAAAATGAACTACACATGGTAGAAATAATAGATCACGTGATCAACAAGATTATTTTAAGGAGAATTTCATCTATATCTTTACTAAAGATCAATATTACATCTATATCTTTACTAAATATCAATATTACATTAATAAAATTCTCACTTTTGTAATTTACATCAATATATTTCCAAACTTTTAAATATTCATATATAAAAAAATCAATTAAATCTGAATTATATTGATTTTTAATTTTTGAAAACATTATTCTCTTTTATGTAATAGTTAAATGACTAATTTACCTTTCTTTAGTAATCAAAATAATTGAGGGTGTCTTTGTTTGATGGTTTTGCCATGGGGTTTTAAAATAAAAATTTAAAGCTTTTATTTGTTTTGAAATTTGGATTTGAAATTAGAATAGAATCTTAAAAATTTCTACTGCTTCGAATACATATGAGTTGGGTGGGGTTTGTAAAATTGTGTGAACTCAAGTATTTACTTTTTTTGTCTTTTTGTTTGATGTGCGGTCGTTGAAAACTCAAAGGAAGTTTTACAACTTCCTAGGCAGAGCACCTAACCGTTGTGGTGTAGTAAGGTAAGACTCGGGGGTTGTTATCGTTCTCTAGGGGAATAGGTTAGGAAGACTTGAACAGAATATAACAGAGGTTTAAGGGTTGAGAGAATATTATTTTTGGTATTTTATATTTTTATAGAAAGCAAGTAAAATTCAAGTTTTAAGAGTTGGTTTTGGTTTTAGCTAATTAAACTAATAATAAATCTAAACTACTTTGGTGAAAACTTATATGGTAAACAAACATATTTACTTAATCATGCACAACTACTCAGTTTGCTTCTCGTAATCCTACTGCTTTGTCACACTTGTGATGATTTGTGTAAGTATTTCCTTAGTTATGAGCGAATTGCACGAAAACACCGTCTATGTAATATTCCGTTAACGCAACGCACAAGTAAGGTAGTATGAAGACTATTACAAGACCCCTAAGAGTATATTAAATGCGCGTAAAATATCTTAAGAGGTATCAACCATATAAGGGGTAAGGTAGTATGAAGACTGTTACTAGATGGTATCCTTTCTACGCACTCGCGTTTCCCTAGACGTGTCAACAACGATACAGATAAAAGCTAGTTTTCTAAAGCCTAATGCGCACATTCATCAACAAGAAGCAACAGTAATAGGATCTACAATCCGACTTTCATGCAATCATAAGCAAATACAAAGAAGGGTTTAGCCTAGCATGTTAAGGATAAAGCAAAAACATAGATTAATCACACAACATATAGACATATTGAATGATTAATGAATAACACTCTTACTTGATTTAAACATGGATAGAAGGTAGTTGCAATAGGGTTTTGAGGCCCTAAAAATGACATTTAAAGCTGCTACAAAGACTAGGGTTTATCTTTTAAAAGTTATACAAAGTTACACACTTAAAACCCTAAAATCGGTTTTGTATATAAAGAGATATCGTTGTGACGGCATCGCGTTGAAGTCCTGACGCCGTTGCTACGTAGATGATTCTAGATCCTCTTTAAGTTGGCCACGTCCTGACGTCGTCGCTAGATCTCTGACGCCGTCACTGGATAGATCACGACAGCGACGCTTTATGCTTGCAACGCCGTCTCCACGCTCTGTGAACAATACTTCTTCATGGATTTGGTGTAGGTCCGTAATCTTGTTCGTTTCTTCTCCAAATGAGCCCAAGTCACGTGTACTTCCTCCAAAGGCCATCCAAGTGCTAAAAACCTGAAAACAAACGATTAAGCACATAATCTGGGCATATTTGCATGATTTAGGGGGTTAAATCACCCCGAAATAGTGTATAAAATGACACCTCATCAAATACCCCTACACTTGGGATTTACTTATCCTCAAGCAAATGGATTTTCTACCTAGACAATAGAAATATTAGGGTCATTTAACCTACTCTTTAAAAGCATTTTACAACACAACCTTCTAGACCTCATAATTAAAAGCACGGAAAGTATATACTAGTACCTCACATAAGTGTTTGGGATTCTCTCTTTCTCCCAGGTGTATAATAAATTATAACAACTATAGGGACATAAAAAATCAACACTCATTACCTGTCATAGCATATAAATTTCCATAGGCTTGGTAAAGGATCAAACCTCCACCGCTAGGCGCAAGCATTATTCATTACTATCCAAGAGGTCTTTTAAAGGGTTGTGAGGTGTAGGTGTAAGATAACATTAATGGAAACGGAAACGGATGAGATACATTTGGGTGGTGACTTTGGGTGAATTTGGAGCGGATGGGTTAACTAATTATTTATAAGAATACACGTTAGTTTGGTTGCTAAGCCAAAGACTCGGACAAAATATACAAACTCTGCAAAACTCTACACCAATCTCTTTCTTTTTCTTTTCTTGACACTAATATAAACATAAACATAAGCAAATGGCAGCCCGTATAATTTTTTTCACTTTTTTTATATACATTTTTTCCATACACTTTTTCCCTGCCATTGCTTAAACATATAATACATCATGGGGGTTTATAGATACACCCTTACACTTGAACTTTTACATACTCGATTATTTACAATCTAACTAATGACCTGAATTGAGATGGATCAACATAACATAGAGTTCATTTGACAAACATATGGGGGTATTGATTTAACTTTTCTTGCCCATTCTTCCGCGAAATAAATACTACCATGAATCTCAATCGTCCCAAAACTATATTTACAAGGATAAGGACTTAGCAACCGCGTACTCAAATAATTAACTTGGGTTAAAACAATAATGTACTAAAGGTGAGTACATACAAGGTCGGCTAAGGCGATTTGGGTGTAACAATTGGTTTAAGGGTAATAATGCTCTTCATTAATAATCTAGAATCCACCAGAAAATTACGAGAACCGTAAAAAAGGATAGGCTCAGAGGGTTGTACTAGGGGTATCCTGCACTAAAAATGAGTGCATGGCAAGGGTATGGGATAGTTATATGATCGAGGTGACCATTATAACGATTACAGGTTTAAAACATGGGTTAATCCTAGTGCCTCTTATCTAGCAAATCCTAATACTCACTATGCGGTCTCGGAATGCATCACAAAAACAAGTTCTAGAATTTAATATACTACCGGTACACTCATATAATTTTAATACCGATACCAATGCTCCAGAAAAGGCGACAAAGACGATACGTACACATCCGTAACGACGGAATAGACACATATGATTGCATTCAAACCTCAACTCGAGAAAACTAAAGGTACAAATTATCTTGGGTATCAATAATGGATACCCGAATTCCTAAAGATCTAAAGGCGAACCTCACATTTTTGGGGTGGAATTTTGAGGGTTTTTGTGCTAGTCATACACATTCCTATCCATGAGACGCTATTAATACTCGATTTTCGTATGTGTCATAAAAAAATTTAAATTTTGGTCAAAATTACCTTTTTATGCTATTTTTGATATATTACCTATCATTTTAAGGAACAAAGCAAATGGCAAATGAAGGAATAGTTTCTAAGGCTTATTCACCTACACTTAAGTTGAACATTGTCCCCAATGTTCTATAGAAGTACTCGTCAAAACGAACAAAGGGAAAAAAACAAGTAAAAGAAACTAGTACTCCTCTGGTTTGCTCAATAATGGAAAAGAAACATGTGATAACTGGTTAAATCGTCCTCCAAGAGTCGTCTAATGAAAACATCCTAAGATCTTCTAATCTTCTTGTCAAATATAACCTCTAATTCAAAGACAAAGACAACTACATCAAGCGTAAACTTTATGGGATAGATATAAATACAATAAAAGTTTAGGGTTTCGACTCTATGAAAGCAGTAAAGATAGGATGAGAGTAATGATATAATTATAGGTTTATGCGGGTTTACAAAAGAATTACAAATATTAAATGTTGCACATTTTATTTTTCAAAAATACTTAAAGATTTT
>BQNB010074013.1:0-31930 GCA_026074375.1 Tanacetum coccineum
TTTCTTAAATTCAATGAAACTTTTGTCTTATAAAATCTTAATGTCTTTTTAATAAAACTATGGGACCTAACGTGAAAACTTTGATCTTTTGTAATGACATTGAATGAATCTTATTTTTAACGTCCATTTAAGGTCGTTTTCTATATCTTGATTTTTGTACTTTGACGTAGCACCCCATTGTTACCTTTCCGCTGCGACCTGATTTTGAGGGTGTTACACGATAGATGTACACGACAAAATTCTATAGATCCGGCTAATAACCCGTTAACGTCTATTATTGAATTTACTTATCCAAACATTTTGGATAACATAATAAATATGTCATACTTCCAAGAAAATGTCATTCTTGATCCAACGAATGAAGTTGTGGACACTATAAATGATCATTTGTTGAAGAAATTTACAAATGGCTTACTTAAGTTGCGACAATATACATAAAACTGAATGTGGCACCGCCACAGATCAATACATTTTCTCACCAGATCAATACATTTTCTCCCTATAATGTCATTAAGAAATAACACTTGCCAAGCAATTGATTGATTTCTCAGGTGTTCCAAACCACAAAGTTACGTTAAAAGTAGGACGTTTATTTATTTAATTGTTATAAACTCAAACGTTTATCTAATAATTCACTTATTATCTTATTCTTTCTTTCATATATTAACAGACCCTGTTTACGTTCGGTGTTTTTCCTACTTTATTTATGCATGTAACTTCTTACAAAATAAATTCTTTAAAATACACCCAGTGTTAAACGGGTCTTTAAGCTAGTTGAGGCTATAAATTGATCACATGTATGTGGTGATTGAACACGACAATCTTTCAGATCAATTAAAAAAACGTTCATAGTAAAAGATGGCTACATTCGTTGCAAGTTACATCAATGATTTGAGCACTGTCAAAGACAACGTCACATTGCGAGTCTGAATCCTTCGTGCTTGGATGCAACAAGTTTATGTAAAACAACACATCACAAATTTGGAATTGATTGTAATGGATGAACATGCAAGTATACGCTATCGTTGATTTTCTTCTATATTGTTAACCTAATAAAGTTATTGTCTTTTAAATGTGTTGTGTTATTAATGGATGTTCATTGTCCCAGAACACCAAAATGCAGGCAACCGTGAGGATGAACTTGGTTAACTAGTTTTAGGACCGGTTAAAGGAAGAAAGTGTTGTTACACTAGAACGATACAGTCTTGGTGAGATCCAACCAAAGTTTCGCATGGTTAACAAGGCTCTTCGTCTAAGTTTTTTGTCCAATACAAAATAGGAACCATGTCCCAATTTTAATGGCTCTATGTATGGTTTTGACTTTATAGGGTACAAATCAATAACCTCTTTGCAGCAAGAAGAGGATGGCCAATTTGGTAAGTACTTTTACAACTTTTTTAAAAATGTTTGAGATATATTTTGCTTAAATGTTATGTCTATGAATAACATCACTTTTATCACTTTTATATATTATGTACAGATGTGATTGGACATGTGGTGGCTTGTGAAGATCTCGACAACTATGACAAAAATGGAAAATCCGGTGAAAAGAAGCCGCTAACATTGGTTGATCATGAGTGCGTATTCTAACTATATTTTTAGTCATTCTCATAATAAATTTAAACATGTTATATTTAAATTAGAAGAATACATTGATGAATTGTTTCATGTATACTATTCTTGACTTTGCATGTGTCTTACGCTTGTAGGGATAACGAACTACAATGCACTTTGTGGAGCACTTTCTCCCAACAGTTTAATATATCATTGATAGTAATAAAAAGGTTTTAGACAAGTCATCTAAGCACGAAAATTAAATGCCGCCATTAATATTATTCTTAAAATAACCCATTTGTACAACACTTTAATGCACAATATAACAAACCATTTCCGGTTAAATAACCATCAAAAACTTATTACAAATTCACCTCCTTAATTAAAGAAACTTTGATGGGGGAAGTCAAATAAGAATTTTTGGTATTCATTGAATGTAATAATGTTGATCATTAGTCAAATATTGTATTTTTGTTAAATGTCAATTTTGGTTTCAATAATTATTTTGTAAATCATAATCATCTCCATAATCATAGAAAGTTTTAAAACCTTAAAACAAATATATATAGCTGTTTCCATCTCATTCGTTTACATAGTTATGTTGATTAAGCAAGATTTTGGTACAAAACCGAAATTGATATGTTTGAAACCGAATTTTGAATCACTTCTATACATAAATACAATGAGGTAGAACAACATATTCATGGTATGCTTTTCTATTTTTAGAGAGTATTTTCTTGTGTATTACAATGATATATTTGAATTTAACCAAGGAAATGAATCAAAGTTTTTAAACTTTGATTGATTTTGGGTGTAATTATTTTTAGCAACATTGAGGCTATAAATTGATCACATGTAGGTGGTGATTGAACACGACAATTTTTCAGATCAATTAAAAAAACGTTCATAGTAAACGATGGCTACATTCGTTGCAGGTTACATCAATGATTTGAGCGCTGTCAAAGACAACGTCACATTGCGAGTCCGAATCCTTCGTGCTTGGATGTAACAAGTTTATGTAAAATAGCACATCACAAATTTGGAATTGATTGTAATGGATGAACATGCAAGTATACGCCATCATTGATTTTCTTCTATTTTGTTAACCTAATAAAGTTATTGTATTTTAAATGTGTTATTGCGTGTTATTAATGGATGTTTATTGCCTAGAACACCAAAATGCAGGCAACCGTGAGGATGACCTTGGTTAACTAGTTAAAAGGACCGGTTAAAGGAAGAAAGTGCTGTTACACTAAAGCGATACAGTCTTGGTGAGATCCAACCAAAGTTTTGCATGGTTAACAAGGCTCTTCATCTAAGTTTTTTATCCAATACAAAATAGGAACCATGTCCCAATTTTAATGGCTCTATGTATGGTTTTGACTTTATAGGGTACAAATCAATAACCTCTTTGCAGCAAGAAGAGGATGGCCAATTTGGTAAGTACTTTTACAACTTTTTAAAAAAATATTTGAGATATATTTTGCTTAAATGTTATGTCTATGAATAACATCACTTTTATCACTTTTATATATTATGTACAGATGTGATTGGGGTGGCTTGTGAAGATCTCAACAACTATGACAAAAATGGAAAATTCGGTGAAAAGAAGCCGCTGACATTGGTTGATCATGAGTGCGTATTCTAACTATATTTTTAGTCATTCTCATAATAAATTTAAACATGTTATATTTAAACTAGAAGAATACATTGATGAATTGTTTCATGTATACTATTCTTGACTTTGCATGTGTCTTACGCTTGTAGGGGCAACAAACTACAATGCACTTTGTGGAATGCTTTCTCCCAACAGTTTAATACATTATTGATAGTAATAAAAAGGTTTCGGACAAGTCATCTAAGCACGAAAATTAAATGCCGCCATTAATATTATTCTTAAAATAACCCATTTGTACAACACTTTAATGCACAATATAACAAACCATTTCCGGTTAAATAACCATCAAAAACTTATTACAAATTCACCTCCTTAATTAAAAAAACTTTGATGGGGGAAGTCAAATAAGAATTTTTGGTATTCATTGAATGTAATAATGTTGATCATTAGTCAAATATTGTATTTTTGTTAAATGTCAATTTCGGTTTTAATAATTATTTTGTAAATCATAATCATCTCCATAATCATAGAAAGTTTTAAAACCTTAAAACAAAGACATAGCTGTTTCCATCTCAGTCGTTGACATAGTTATGTTGATTAAGCAACATTTCGGTACAAAACCGAAATTGATATGTTTGAAACCGAAATTGGTATGCTTTTGTATTCATGAATATGTTGTTATACCTCATTGTATTTTTGTATAGAATTGATTCAAAATTCGGTTTCAAACATATCAATTTTGGTTTTGTACCGAAATGTTGCTTAATCAACATAACTATGTCAACGACTGAGATGGAAACAGCTATATCTTTGTTTTAATGTTTTAAAACTTTCTATGATTATGGAGATGATTATGATTTACAAAATAATTATTAAAACCGAAATTGACATTTAACAAAAATACAATATTTGACTAATGATCAACATTATTACATTCAACGAATACCAAAAATTCTTATTTGACTTCCCCCATCAAAGTTTCTTTAATTAAGGAGGTGAATTTGTAATAAGTTTTTGATGGTTATTTAACCGGAAATGGTTTGTTATATTGTGCATTAAAGTGTTGTATAAATGGGTTGTTTTAAGAATAATATTAATGGCGACATTTAATTTTCGTGCTTAGATGACTTGTCCGAAACCTTTTTATTACTATCAATAATATATTAAACTGTTGGGAGAAAGCATTCCACAAAGTGCATTATAGTTTGTTGCCCCTACAAGTGTAAGACACATGCAAAGTCAAGAATAGTATACATGAAACAATTCATCAATGTATTCTTCTAGTTTAAATATAACATGTTTAAATTTATTATGAGAATGACTAAAAATATAGTTAGAATACGCACTCATGATCAACCAATGTCAGCTGCTTCTTTTCACCGGATTTTCCATTTTTGTCATAGTTGTTGAGATCTTCACAAGCCACCACATGTCTAATCACATATGTACATAATATATAAAAGTGATAAAAGTGATGTTATTCATAGACATAACATTTAAGCAAAATATATCTCAAATATTTTTTTAAAAAGTTGTAAAAGTAGTTACCAAATTGGCCATCCTCTTCTTGCTGCAAAGCGTTATTGATTTGTACCCTATAAAGTCAAAACCATACATAGAGCCATTAAAATAAGGACATGGTTCCTATTTTGTATTGGACAAAAACTTAGACGAAGAGCCTTGTTAACCATGCGAAACTTTGGTTGGATCTCACCAAGACTGTATCGCTCTAGTGTAACAACACTTTCTTCCTTTAACCGGTCCTTAAACTAGTTAACCAAGGTCATCCTCACGGTTGCCTGCATTTTGGTGTTCTAGGACAATGAACATCCATTAATAACACGCAATAACATATTTAAAAGACAATAACTTTATTAGGTTAACAATATAGAAGAAAATCAACGATGGCGTATACTTGCATGTTCATCCATTACAATCAATTCCAAATTTGTAATGTGCTATTTTACATAAACTTGTTGCATCCAAGCACAAAGGATTCGGACTAGCATCGTGACGTTGTCTTTGACAGAGCTCAAATCATTGATGTAACCTGCAACGAATGTAGCCATCTTTTACTATGAACGTTTTTTTGAATTGATCTGAAAGATTGTCGTGTTCAATCACCACATACATGTGATCAATTTATAGCCTCAACTAGCTTAAAGACCCGTTTAACACCGGGTGTATTTTAAAGAATTTATTTTGTAAGAAGTTACATGCATAAATAAAGTAGAAAAAACACCGAACGTAAACAGGGTCTGTTAATATATGAAAGAAAGAATAAGATAATAAGTGAATTATTAGATAAACGTTTGAATTTATAACAATTAAATAAATAAACGTCCTACTTTTAACGTAACTTTGTGGTTTGGAACACCTGAGAAATCAATCAGTTGCTTGGCAAGTGTTATTTCTCAATGACATTATCAGGATTTCTACTTTTAACGCAAGTCTTTGGTTTGGAACACATGAGAACTTCAATCAATTTATAAATTCTGGTGAGAAAATGTATTGATTTGTGGCGGTGCCACGTTTAAATTTATGTATGTTGTCGCAACTTAAGTAAGCCATTTGTAAATTTCTTCAACAAATGGTCGTTTATAGTGTCCGCAACTTCATTCGTTGGATCAAGAACGACATTTTCTTGGAAGTATGACATATTTATTATGTTATCCAAAATGTTTGGATAAGTAAAATCAATAATAGACGTTAACGGGTCATTAGCCGGATCTATAGAATTTTGTCGTGTACATCTATCGAAACCTATCTGTCGTTTTCTTTTTACAGTCCAATAAAATAAGGTAATTAAGTAATCATGTTCATAATATGATGATAGAAGATAACATTATTTAGCAGAATTTATGTACATTAATATAAGTTAGACATTTAGCATGATGGGTGATTTTGTCACATGTCAATAAACGCATATTGTAAGCATCTTATAACTTTTTAAGTACTTTTTAGTTATAAGTATAAACCTAATAATATAATTCTAAGACCCTAAAGCAAAAAGACTTTAGGGTTACCCGACCATTTCAGCATGTAAAAAAATCATCCATATCGACCTGTTTCATAAAACCACCCGACTATTTACACAAAATCACCCATATCAACCCGTTAAAAAATTACCCATATCAACCCATTACACAAAATCACCCATATCAACTCGTTACACGAACGTAAGTAGGATGTATTATTTTTTGAAAGGAACAGTGAGTTATATGTCAATTATTGGATAAGCAATTTAGTTTGTAAAAAACAAAGCGTATGTCTCGGCATAGTCTTGAAGAGCAAATGTATGTAGTCAACGTCAAATACTTTTGTCCAAGTTCATTATGTGAACACCTAAATGTAAAATGAAAAAAAAAACAAAAGTCAAACTAAAAGAAAATTGTTGATAGTGATATGTGTAAAGTCAAAAAATGATAGTAGTATAAAACATGTCATTTATATAATTATACATATGTGGTAAACATTGATAAAAAAAACCTTGAGTTACATATTTGTAGACAACCCATGTAACACTTTTCGAGATATTACCATATTCATCTTAAATGACGACTTTCAAACCTCTTTGCTTTTAACCTTGAAAATGGAAACATATAGTTGTTGCATGTGTGATAGTTGTTTATCTCAAAATAACAATTGAGACTCGTAACATTAGACAGACTAAGCATAAGTATTAAGTTAAAAATGTTGAAAATGTTTTTTTCAAATACTTGTGATTTATCAAGTTGTGCTTCAAAATAATGACTTGCAATTTAGCAACTTATTTTCCAATCTGACCAAGATAAGAAAGTCTAAATGGTGCACATGATAAACACACTAACCGAATTTCCGCACGGCTATAGTTTTACAAAAGCTTTTAACATAGACCAACTTTAAGAAACGGGTAAAATAGGCCACCTCGGGTATCTATTTACTTGCAGGTTCGGGTCGATGTTGGGTTATTCTATGTTTATATCTAGATGTAGTTATAACTCATATTTTCTAATATCAAACACTTAAAATAGGAATGAAACACATACCCCCATACTCTTATCCCTGGTAAAAACACCCTATAAATCAGCATACTATCTTATCTTGACCTCAAGAAAACCACGATACATATATTGTAATGGAAGCATATAATATAATTTGATTTAAATTATATAAAAGGTTTCAAATTTTATAGAAACAATATAGTTTCAAACTAATATATAAACACACTAACCGAATTTCCACATGGATTTAGTTTTACATACCTATATCTCCTTGAAGTCGAAGCCATGACCAGACGCATCCTAACAGTTCCTGTCGTAACATTCACTTGCATTATGCCACCCTATAAAAAGGAAAAAATATACATACTCAAAAACATATCGACATTATAAAAAAGACAAATAAATATAGCTAAGACCAAAACAGAATGACGTATGTGACTTTAGAGAGAATAATACCTTCTCATATCAGTATGTTTTGGCGGGTCGTCTATTCAGAATCTGCGGTGTTGTTTCGTTAATGTTGCAAGTGAGTCAAGTTTGGTTGCAAGCTAATAGTTTTAGTGGTGCTATACCTGATTTGAGTAATTGTAGTACGTTATTTGATTTGCAACTTAGGGATAATCAGCTAACTAGTTTAGTGCCTGCATCGTTGGTGTCGTTGCCTAAGTTAGCTAATATTACGTTACATAATAATAAGTTACAAGGCCCGGTGCCTGAGTTTAAGAGTGCGGTTAAGGTTGACAAATATCAGAACAAAAATAGTTTTTGTTTGTCTAAATCGGGCCTTTGTGATCCACAAGTGAGTATGTTTCTAGATGTTGCGGGTGCCATTGGGTACCCTTACTCGTTAGCGATGTCGTGGACAGGGAATGATGCCTGTAAATGAAATTATGTGGTTTGTGATAATTCAAATAAGGTTACTATTGTTAACTTTGCGAAGCAAAAGTTTTCTGATACTATTTCGCTTGCGTTTGCTAATTTGACTTCGTTGAGGACTTTGTCATTAAATGATAATAATTTTGTGGGCACGATTCCTAAGGAGTTGACTTCGTTACCGAATTTGCAGTCTCTTAATGTGTCGAATAATGATTTGTCGGGTGATACGCCGGTTTTTCCACCAACGGTTAAGATTTTGTTTGGGGGGGAATCCTAATATAGGTAAAGATGTGTCCAACACATCTGGATCTAGATCAGGATCAGGGTCTGGTAATACGGGTGAGGGGTCAAACGGGTCGAAAAAAGGGTCACCAGGTTCTGGTATGGTGATCCGGATTGTCATCAGTCTTATTGTTTTTGTTGTCATTCTGTTGTTCGTTTCTTACGATTGTTACGCCAAGAAAAGGAACCAGAAGATGGTTAAAGTTGAAGACCCTGAAAGCGGTAAAGAAATCGTTAAATCAAGTGTGATCTATTTAACCATTAAACATATCACGAGTACGCAGCGGAAAAATCAAACACGTATAGAACTTATAATCAACAAGGGATTAAAGATGTGTACCTTTTAGCAAGAAACGTTACGTTACACCATCTTCAATATACACGTGTGTATAACACCATGCGAAACCATCAAGGATCAAAAGAATAATCCCTCTAAGTTTACACACACAATACGTTCTTAGCAAACAACATGTATGCTAGTACTAGTAGTGTTTAACCAAACGATCACTTCGTCTTTGAATCAATCAACACACGAACAAAACCTCCATGAACGTGGTATAAAACCACAAAACCAATACCCTAGGGTGTTCAGTTTGATCGCACGCCAAAGGAAGGAAAACCGAAACCCTCAAAGGGTATTGAGGTTCAGTCGAACAAGGGGAGAGCACAATGAAAGCCCCTAGACCCCTATTTATACACCTCTTGACTTGGCTAGCAAGAAAGCAATCCCACCTCACTCTTTTAGTGGTTAGAATTAAATGAGTGGTTACAAACATTTAATGGCAGGTTTTACTACAATAAATGTTGGCAACAACTTTTGCTGGCAGATTTGACTGCATTAATGACCATATATTTAATTTGGTCATGAAATAACTAATTCTTAAATTATGGAGGATAATTATGGAAGAGATTAATTGGCCATTAATCTCTCATTAGTTCCATGAATAGGTTTTGAGTAAATCCCTATAAATAGGGATCACAATTGCATGGAAAACATATGGAAAACAAAAAACACATAGAAATGCAGAGTTCTTGATCTATGCCTAGAACAAGAACAAACACTTATCTTATCCTAAGGAGGTGGGGGCGAAATTGATTTAAGGACAGAGAGAACTCGCCTTGAAGTAACAAGTAGTAGTACGAAATACGCCATCATAAAACCATCTTTTTAAACCCTGAAACCAACAAGAATTTTAGTCACAAAACAAAGAACGATAACATCCTACGGTCAAAAAAACTGAATAAATCAGAGAACCGAAATGAGAAGAACCTGTATATGTTTTTCATCTTTACAAATTCTGATTGAAAAAGATGACCTGTTTCAGCTACTGACCATGGTGATCCTGGTATTAATCTTAATACAAGTCTTTCGCTACTTGTTAGAAGATGGGAACGAGATGAAGGGACTTCCACAATGTATGATTATTCGTTTGGTCAAACTCAGTCTGGGAGTTGCGGATGCATTTCAGTCAAAGGATGGTCAGTAGCTGAAACAGGTCATCTTTTTCAATCAGAATTTGTAAAGATGAAAAACATATACAGGTTCTTCTCATTTTGGTTCTCTGATTTATTTAATTTTTTTGACCGTAGGATGTTATCGTTCTTTGTTTCGTGACTAAAATTCTTGGTTTCAGGGTTTAAAAAGATGGTTTTATGATGACGTATTTCGTACTACTACTTGATACTTCAAGGCGAGTTCTCTTTGTGCTTAAAGCAATTTCTCCCCCACCTCCTTGGGATAAGACAAGTGTTTGCACAGATCAAGAATTCTGCATTTCTATGTGTTTTTTATTTTCCGTATGTTTTCCATGCAATTGTGATCCTATTTATAAGGATTTACTCAAAACCTATTCATGGAACTAATGAGAGATTAATGGCCAATTAATCTCTTCCATAATTATCCTCCATAATTTAAGAATTAGTTATTTCATGACCAAATTAAATATATGATCATTAATGTAGTCAAATCTGCCAGCAAAAGTTGTTTCCAACATTTATTGTAGTAAAACCTGCCATTAAATGTTTGTAACCACTCATTTAATTCTAACCACTAAAAGAGTCAGGGAAAATCAGTGAGGTGGGAGAGCTTGCTTGCTCACCAAGCCAAGAGATGTATAAATAGGGGTCTAGGGGCTTTCATTAGCTCATAACTTGTAATCCCTAAACCCTAAAAATCTCCTTGTGCTCTCCCCTTGCTCGACCGAACCTCAAAACCCTTTGAGGTTTTCGGTTTTCCTTCCCTAGTTCGTGTGATTGAACCGAACACCCTTAAGGGTTTTGGTTTTGTGGTTTAAATGCCACATACGTGAAGGCTTGTTCCGTGTGTTGATTGATTCAAAGACGAAGAGATCGTTTGGTTAAACACTACTAGTACTAGCATACACGTTGTTTGCTAAGAACGTATTGTGTGTGTAAACTTAGAGGGATTATTCTTTTGATCCTTGGTGGTTTCGCGTGGTGTTATACACACGTGTATATTGAAGACGGTGTAACGTAACGTTTCTTACTAAAAGGTACACATCTTCAATCTCTTGTTGATTATAAGTTCTATACGTGTTTGATCTTTCCGCTGCGTACTCGTGATATGTTTAATGGTTAAATAGATCACACTTGATTTAACGATTTCTTTACCGCTTTCAGGGTCTTCAACTTTAACCAGCTTCTGTTTCCTTTTCTTGGCATAACAATCGTAAGAAACGAACATCAGAATGACAACAAAAACAATAACACTAATGACAATCCGGATCACCATACCGAAACCCGGCGACCCTTTTTTCGACCCGTTTGATCCCCCACCCGCATTACCATACCTTGATCTTGATCTTGATCCAGATCCAGATGTGTTGGACACATCTTTACCTATATTAGGATTCCCCCCAAATGAAAACTTAACCGTTGGTGGAAAAACCGGCGTATCACCCGACAAATCATTATTCGACACATTAAGAGATTGCAAATTCGGTAACGAAGTCAACTCCTTAGGAATCGTGCCCACAAAATTATTATCATTCAATGACAAAGTCCTCAACGAAGTTAAATTAGCAAACGCAGGCGAAATAGAACCAGAAAACTTCTGTTACGCAAAGTTAACAATAGTAACCTTATTTGAATTATCACAAACCACATAATTCCATTTACAGGCATCATTCCTTGTCCACGACGTCGCTAACGATTAAGGGTACCCAATGGCACCCCCAACATCTAGCAACACACTCACTTGTGGATCACAAGGGCCCGGTTTAGACAAACAAAAACTATTTTTGTTCTCATATTTGTCAACCTTAACCGCACTCTTAAACTCAGGCACCGGGCCTTGTAACTTATTATTATGTAACGTAATATTAGCTAACTTAGGCAACGACACCAACGATGCAGGCACTAAACCAGTTAGCTGATTATCCCTAAGTTGCAAATCAAATAACGTACTACAATTACTCAAATCAGGTATAGCACCACTAAAACTATTAACTTGCAACCAAACTTGACTCACTTGCAACATTAACGAAACAACACCGCAGATTCTGAATAGACGACCCGCCAAAGCTCCTAGGCAACTCACCCGTCAAATTATTATACGACAACCTCAAATTTTGCAAGTTTGTTAAACCAGAAAAAATATCAGGTATAATTCCTACTATATTAGCATTACTAGCTTGAAAGGTTTGTAAATTAGTAACATCGGTTAAATAGTCGGGTAGGCCCCACGGGGCTAAATTAATATTGTCCGAAACAGTAAACACTCTCAAGATAGTAAGACCTGCAAAAAAAGTACCCCATGTCAGAAAGATTAGTTGTGTATATAGGGTGTTTGTTTAAGCTTATATGTGGCTTATGAGCTAATTTGTTTTCCGGCTTATATTTTGCTTATTTTGAGACTTGTGGCTTATATAAGTTTATTATGATATGATAAACTTATATAAGTCTCAAAATAAGCCAGAAAAAATTGGGGCTTATAAAATACAAGCCGAAATCAAATAAGCTCATAAGCTAGCAAACATCCCCTTCGGGGGTTGTTAGTTTAAGCTTATATTTGGGCTTATGAGTTTATCAGACTTCGGCTTATATTTGAGAGTTATATAAGTTTATGATATCATAACAAACTTATATAAACCTACAAGTTCTTGTCCTTTATTTTTTTTCTTAATGGCATTTGTTTGTGTTATAAGTTAATAAACTAATATAAGCCCACAAATCTCAAAATAAAATAAAAAATAAAAAACGGACCTACAAAAAAGTTACTAGGAAGACTAGTAAAGTTATTACTATCCAAGAGAACTGTCTGTTGGGAATTATACTTTGAGTTGATTATGACAAAACATATTAAAGATGGAGGACCTACAAGACAAAGCTAGAATAACATTAATGCTGATTGAAGATTAGTCAAACAGTATTTAATGCTCAGCTAAAAGATAAAGATCAACATTAATGCTGATTAAAGATTAGTCAAATAGTATTTAATGCTGATTTATAGTTTCCTAATTTTATTTGATCTTATCTTGTCTTGTAAACCCTAACCCCTCTAGTATATAAAGAGGGGTAGGCGTCTAGTATTGATTATCCATCATAGTTAGATCTCTCCAATGAGAGTCTAATAGTTAGCTTATTAGTTTATGTAATAGTTCATAGTCGACTGATTAAAGTCGAATAGTTTATAGTTTATTAGTTTATGAATAAAAACCTTGTTCATAACATTGTTGTTCTTATTTGTTATTCCGCTGCGTGATCAATGTTATGATATCCTAGATGGGCAAAACGATCTATGAAGCCTACAATTAAGGTTTCCACAATTGGTATCAGAGCCTCGTGGCTCTTGATCTAGGGTTTATAAGGTTTTCATCGGAAATTTTAGCTTATGGTTCCTGCTGGTAGTTTATGGTTCCTGCTGGTAGGCTTTATGGTTCCTACTGGTCTGCTTACGATTTCTTCTGCTAGCATCGTCCGATATGGGACAACAGACGCGTTTGGATTTTGAACAATGATGATGTGTATAGTTCGTTTTGAAGATTCAGTTCATGATATGATTCTTGATTGGTTGTTGCACGCTCTTTTACAGATTTGGTTGGAGTATGATACGATACAGTTCATGATATGATTTTTCACACATGAGTGGTTTCTGGTTGATTCGTCTGAGCTCACTGAGACTATCGGCCATTACATGTAATCACCATGCATATATTGACTACAAGAATTATCCAAAGACATTTTATTACATGATATTGTAATAACCATGTCTTTTTCGCACTGAAGGAAGATTTGATCTATGCTACTGAGTTCAAGATTCAAGAGATGGTGAGTATACTTTTAAGGGGAAGCTTATTGTTGATATACTTAACCATCTACATGCATCACTTGAGGGGAAGCATTTACGAGTTGCACAAGACCCCTATTAGATGATTACAAAAAGGGGAAGAAGATTCACGATGTGCAGCTTATTATTATGATGACATGTTTTAGCATTGTTTCTTCATGCAGATTGTTTTGTAATATCAAATAGGGGAAGATTGTTAGGAATTACAGATTTGATGATTACAAAACCCATAAACAGAAATGAAGAAACAAGAAACAAAAGGAAACAAGATATGCTAAAGAAGAAACAAGATCAAGATTAATGTTGAGTGAGACGTTACAAAATCAACATAAGTGAAGATATAGATTAGTCAAACATTTAATGTGATGATTAATGTTTAATTAATTAGTTATCCTAATTGTATTATGTTTTTCTTTTGAAACAATAAGGACCCATTATGTAATAGATTAGTTAGCTTATTAGAAGCAGGGTTTTCTTGTAACCTCCCCTTAATAGATAAAGAGGGGGTAGGCGTCTAGTTTACAGGCATCCATCCATAGATAGTCTCTCTAAATGAGGAGTCTAAACGCATATAAAGCGTTGTGTAGTAGTTAGTAGTATAGTTTTCTTTATTAATGTTTAATAAAGAAAACCTATTAGGTGACATGATTGTAGTTTCTTTAAATTCCCTGTGTGTTACAATCATTGTTTATCATACCTTAGATAGTCTAATAGATGATCTATAGAGTCATTATAGGATTTCCACAATTGGATCAGAGCGGGTGCTCTTGAACTAGTATCAAGGTTTATGGTAGAAGAATGAAGAAGAAACCTAAACACGGACGCATTTGGATCTTGAACGATGATGATGTTTATGGCTCGTTTTGGAGATTATTTGAAAAAGACATTTTATTATTACTTATTTGATGTTGTAGTTGATTTTCATAGTTTTTATTGGTCTTATCATATATTAAAGAGTGTCACCTTTAAGATAACTTGTTCGTGATTATAAGGCTGTGACGAAGACTTATGAATCTAGCAAATGCGTACGATCAATCCTTATTATGCTTACTACGTACATATGCTATCACTTAAGAAGTTACGTATTTTGCTCAGATTCCTCATTTAATAGAGGAATGAGGATTTTGTCAAGAGACATAAGTCTATTTATACATAGCAGGTATGAGACTCGACGTCATGTGAATAAACAGATATAAACACAGTTGGGAAATTCAACTTCTTGTTTTAACAATTCGTTATTATTCATTTTTCTCATCATTGATAATTTGCTGCTTGGAAGCCTACTAAGTCCATGAATCAAGAGATGGTAACATGTTAAGGGGACTTATTGTTTTATTTACCAATCTACATGCACTCTATTTATTATGACAAAAGGGGAAGAGTGGCATGGATCAGGGGAAGTTCTTCATCTATATTAGCTTCAGGGGAAGCTTTTTATTTGTGCTTATTGGTTTTGTCATTATACAACTAGAGAAGATTGATAGGAATTATACTTTGAGTTGATTTATGACAAAACATTAATTAAAGATGAGACCGACAAGACAAAGCTGGAATTACATTAGCTTGATTGAAGATTAGTCAAACATTATTTAATGCTCAGCTAAGAAGATAAAGATCAACTTAATACTGATTGAAGATTAGTCAAATAGTATTTAATGCTGATTTTTATAGTTTCCTAATTTTTTTATTTGATCTTATCTTGTCTTGTAATACCTAAACCCTCTATGTATATAAGAGGGTAGGCGTCTGTATTGATCATCCATCATAGTAATCTCCTCCAATATAGTCTAATAGTTAGGCTTTTATTAGTTTATGTAATAGTCATAGTCGAACTGATTAAAGTCGAATAGTTTATAGTTTATTAGTTTATGAATAAAAACCTTGTTCATAACATTGTTGTTCTTATTTGTTATTCCGCTGCGTGATCAATGTTATGATATCCTAGATGGGAAAAACGATCTATGAAGCCTACAATTAAGGTTTCCACATTGTCTGAAGATTCCCAAGACTGGACAAAATGGGCACCTCCCCAGAAATCGAATTCCTTTGCACAGCCAACGTCTTAAGCTGCGACAGCTCGTTTAAGTCCGGAACCAAAGTTCCGGACAATTTTTTATTGGCAAGACTTATTACTGTGACACGTTTTGAGTTGTCACAAGTGATCCCTTCCCATTTGCAATAGTCAGTATTTGTTGACCATAAAGATGGGGTTTGGGTTAAGGATGTTGAGAGCTTTGTCATGACGGCGCCGTCATCTGATTTGACGGCGGTGAGAACGAGGAGGGTGATGGTGAGACATAGAAAGTGGCGGCTGTGATACGACATGAGATTGTGTTTTGGTGTTTCGTCGGAGACAGAGAAAAAAGTGTGTTTTCATACGACTGTGATGAAATCCCTATAAGAAGCATGTTGTTAACCCTTATCTTTATTCAATCAATTCAATTAGTTGATTCAATCAATTAGTTGTATTAGCAAATCAAAGTTGTAGTATTGTTCTTATCTTTAGCTGTTCCATCATGAGATGAGTTGTAATTTTATCTA
Source organism: Tanacetum coccineum (assembly GCA_026074375.1). Lineage (NCBI taxonomy): Eukaryota > Viridiplantae > Streptophyta > Magnoliopsida > Asterales > Asteraceae > Tanacetum > Tanacetum coccineum. The sequence continues at coordinate 16,163 of BQNB010074013.1, forward strand.
GTCACCCCTATCTTGTAACTATACTAGCTTAAAGATCCGTGTAACCCCGGGTGTAGTTTAAAAAATTAATTTTGTAAGAAGTTATATGCAGAAAGATAGTAAGAAAAGCAGTTAATGTAAACATATTCTATTAATTCAAATATGAAATAATCACAAAATGCGTGAATTTATTGGGTAAACATTGGAGTTCGTAACAATTATTATAATAAAAATCATTAGGTTTTGGTCTTCATTTTTTATAGTCTTGAATATGAGAAGACGTATGTGAGCACTAATGAGTCAATTGCCAATGTCCATTCCGTGAACACCTAATAGTAAATTAAAAATATAAATAATAGTATATTGTGATAAATAATTAGTTAGACTTTAAAATATAGTAAAAAGTATGTAATATGTAGATTGTACGTACCTCGTGCACGTTGTTTAAAGACCTTGAAGTACTTCTTTGTACACAACATTCGTAGTAGTTTTTGAAATATTTCCATCCGGATCAAAAACGACAACCTTCAATCCTTTTGTGCTCTTCACTCTTGATACAACAACGTATAGTTGTCCATGTTTGAAAACAGGACGTGGCAGGTACAAACCAACCTTTGAGAGCGATTGACCTTGGCTTTTGTTAATCGTCATTGCAAATGAGAGAGAGATAGGAAATTGTTTTCTGACGATCTTAAGAGGTAATCGTTTATCGGACGGAGTTATTCTCAACCTCGGTATAATAACCATCTTTCCAAAGTGTGTGTCGTTAATGATTTGGGCACTAATAGAAGTTCTTGTTAATTTTAGAACTTGCAGTCTTGTCCCATTACACAATCCATTCGGTTGATCGATATTTCTCAACAACATTATCGGGACCCCTACCTTTAACGCAAGCCTGTAGTTCGGAACACCAGAAAACTTCAATCCGTTGATAAATTCTGGTGAGAAAATGGATTGATCTATGGCGGCGTTACGTTCAGTTTTATCTACACTATCACAACTTAAGTAAACCATTTCCTCTCTTAGGAATTTCTCCAACAAATGCTCGTTTATGCTATCCACGACGTCATTTGTTGGAAAAAAAATGGCCTTTTCTTGGAAGTATGACGGATCATTTATGTTATCCAAAATGTTTGGATAAGTAAAATCAACAATAGAAGTTACCGGGTCAGTATCCGTATCTGCTAAAATTTCTTCTGGCAGATCTATAGAAACCTCTCCGTCATTTGGTTCTCCAAGCTCCCCGTCTCTGACTTTTAAAATCCATTTTTAAAATTTTCATATTTCTGCCACGTCTTCAAGGCGTGGGCCCACAGTAAACCTCATGTTGGAGGTCAACTTAAGAACCTTGCAATGATCCCACAAGTAAGATTGTTTTAAAGACGCACTTACAATGTCTTGTCGTGATCCTTTAGGAATAACCGGGAGAACCTGTCTAAAATCACCGCCAAAGACCATTGTCATGTTTCCAAAAGGTTGTGCACATATGTCATGCCTATTCTTCCGTAGTATGTCTTGTAAAGAGTGATCTAGGGCCTCAAAACAAAGCTTATTCGCCATGGGCGCTTCATCTCAAATAATAAGCTTGCATCTCTTTAACAATGCTCCCAGATCACTTTGAGCACTTATGGAGAAATGAGAAGTTTCATCAACATTGATAGGAATACGGAATCTGGAATGAGCCGTTACATTAACAAAGATGCAATACCGCTGGATGCTACATTTAAGACTATATCACCTCTTCTTCTAATACCGGCAGCAAGTGTTTTCCATAAGAATGTTTTCCCGGTACCTCCGTATCCGTATAGAAAATACACATCGCCTGTTCCTGTGTCAACAGAGTGCATGATGGTGTCATACACACCCTTCTGCTCTGCGGTTAAAGAGACATATAGTCGCTCGTGCTCAGACTGCAACTCCACTGGATTATAATCCGTCGCATCGTATATAAGCCTATTACCGAATTCAGTTAGGTATCTAGTATCCGGATAAGGCATTTCAGGCCAGTACCGGAAAGAAGAACCTCTCGATCGCATCAGGTCTTCGATATAGAACAAAAAAATGTTCTTTTTTTCGTCGTCACTGATAATAAGATCTGCATGCATCAAATCATAAGTTAGTACGTAATTGTTACTTGATTTATTCAAACGTTAAACAAAAGAGATACTAAATGGTGTTTTTTTATAATTGTTAACAGATGTGTGAAGTAGAGTCATCATAAAATGCACATTATGAAGCACAGAATTTAAAAGAACATATGCAGCAACCAAATTATTTAGTTTTTTAAATGACTATAGTATCTTCAAACTGTGCTGCAAATATTTACCAAGGATAAACATTACTACAGTAAACTGATCTTTTTTAGGAGCATTGATGACGTGTAAACCTTATATCAGTGACCTGATCTAATCCAAACAAAAAACTATATATGATGAAGCCAAAACACACAATATTCACAATGTGATTTCAGTAAACTAACACTATTACGCAAAGAAAATAAGACTAATAAAGGAAAACGCACCGGAAACAATCATTTCAAATTTTTTAACAGCAGAGACTGTGACTTAGAACTCACATTGTTTTGATGTTTGGAACTCACATACATTAGAACTCACATTGTTTTGATACTATGACTCAGAACTCACAGTTTCATATTTATAACTTTTTTTAGAACTCACATTGTTTTGATACTGTGACTTAGAACTCACACTATTTCAATTTTTTTAACAGCAGATACTGTGACTTAGAACTCATTGTTTCATATTTATAGCTTTCAAATACATTAGAACTCACATTGTTTTGATGTTTTGAACATTGCATTTAGTGCACCACCAATAGTCCTTACCAGAAGAGGTTTTCTTTGGCACATCCGCTTCAAGATCAATCATGTCAGCTAAACGAATAACCTTCTTCTTGCAGACTTTGCAACCTATGTACCACCAGTCTTCTTCCACATGTATAGCAATGATTGTTCCCACAATAACAGAAGTGACACCCTAAAAGAAATTATATCATTGCTTAGTAGTAGCAAAATATTAAACATGTAGTTTGCGGTTATTTGGTACCTGTGCCACATCTAATAGTTCGGCAATAACTCTCGGAGGAAATTTAGAAACAAAAGATTCTTTCGTAGAGTTTTTGAGGCTGTGGAGATACGTGTTGACATATTTTCAGAATTTTTAATTCTGTGTTTAGCAAACAGCCTACAAATTCAATAAAATAAGTTATTTAAATTGCACTAAAGTATGCCAAGATTGAAAAGTATATAGAACATTGGATGTGAAACGTACCGCATACTATAATCTTTGACATCATGGAACTCCTCTTGCATAGAAGGTTGGATATCATCGAAAACGAAGAGCTTTGTTCCATAATATCCATTTTAAACACACATCTAGCCTATTAAAATGAATAAGTAATACAATTAAATAAGGATGTTGTTTTAAACCCAAAATATACCAATTGAAAACATAATTAAAAGGTAGTGTTTTAGTGTTACCATCCCACATCTTCATCATTTCAAGTTGAAGAACCATAATGATTTTCCCATCTGAGCATGTACTCAAAAAGTCGCTAAACTGTTGGGAGAAAGCGCTCCACAAAGTGCATTGTAGTTCGTTGCCCCTACAAACGTAAGACACATGCAAAGTCAAGAATAGTATACATGAAACAATTCATCAATGTATTCTTCTAGTTTAAATATAACATGTTTAAATTTATTATGAGAATGACTAAAAATATAGTTAGAATACACACTCATGATCAACCAATGTCAGTGGCTTCTTTTTACCGGATTTTCCATTTTTGTCATAGTTGTCGAGATCTTTACAAGCCACCACATGTCCAATCATATCTGTACATAATATATAAAAGTGATAAAAGTGATGTTATTCATAGACATAACATTTAAGCAAAATATATCTCAAATATTTTTTAAAAAAGTTGTAAAAGTACTTACCAAATTGGCCATCCTCTTCTTGCTGCAAAGAGGTTATTGATTTGTACCCTATAAAGTCAAAACCATACATAGAGCCATTAAAATTAGGACATGGTTCCTATTTTGTATTGGATAAAAAACTTAGATGAAGAGCCTTGTTAACCATGCAAAACTTTGGTTGGATCTCACCAAGACTGTATCGCTTTAGTGTAACAGCACTTTCTTCCTTTAACCGGTCCTTAAACTGGTTAACCAAGGTCATCCTCACGGTTGCCTGCATTTTGGTGTTCTGGGACAATAAACATCCATTAATAACACGCAATACCACATTTAAAAGACAATAACTTTATTAGGTTAACAAAATAAAAGAAAATCAACGATGGCGTATACTTACATGTTCATCCATTACAATCAATTCCAAATTTGTGATGTGTTGTTTTACATAAACTTGTTGCATCCAAGTACGAAGGATTCGGACTCGCAATGTGACGTTGTCTTTGACAACGCTCAAATCATTGATGTAACCTGCAACGAATGTGGCCATCTTTTAATATGAACGTTTTTTTAATTGATCAGAAGAATTGTCGTGTTCAATCACCACGTACATGTGATCAATTTATCGCTTCAATGTTGCTAAAAATAATTACACCCAAAATCAATCAAAGTTTAAAAACTTTGATTCATTTCCTTGGTTAAATTCAAATATATCATGGTAATACATAAGAAAAATACTATCTAAAAATAACAAAAGCATATCATAAATATGTTGTGCCACCTCATTGTATTTATGTATAGAAGTGATTCAAAAGTCGGTTTCAAACACATCAATTTCGGTTTTGTACCGAGATCTTGCTTAATCAATATAACTATGTCAACGAATGAGATGGAAACAGCTATATATTGGTTTTAAAGCTATTAAAACTGTCCTATGATTATTGAGATGATTATGATGTTAACAAAATAATTATTAAAACCTAAATGACATATAACAAAAAAGACAATATTTTGACAAAAGAACAACATTAAAACATTCAATGAATACCAAAAAATCATATATGACATTCCCCCATAAAAGGTTACTATAATTAAGGAGGTGAATTTGTAATAAGTTTTTGATGGTTATTTAATCGGAAATGGTTTGTTATATTGTGCATTAAAGTGTTGTACAAATGGGTTATTTTAAGAATAATATTAATGGCGGCATTTAATTTTCGTGCTTAGATGATTTGTCCAAAACCTTTTTATTACTATAAATAATATATTAAACTGTTGGGAGAAAGCATTCCACAAAGTGCATTGTAGTTCGTTGCCCCTACAAGCGTAAGACACATGCAAAGTCAAGAATAGTATACATGAAACAATTCATCAATGTATTCTTTTAGTTTAAATATAACATGTTTAAATTTATTATGAGAATGACTAAAAATATAGTTAGAATATGCACTCATGATCAACCAATGTCAGCGGCTTCTTTTCACCGGATTTTCCATTTTTGTCATAGTTGTTGAGATCTTCATAAGCCACCACATGTCCAATCACATATGTACATAATATATAAAAGTGATAAAAGTGATGTTATTCATAGACATAACATTTAAGCAAAATATATCTCAAACATTTTTTTAAAAAGTTGTAAAAGTACTTACCAAATTGGTCATCCTCTTCTTGCTGCAAAGAGGTTATTGATTAGTATCCTCTAAAGTCAAAACCATACATAGAGCCATTAAAATTGGGACTTGGTTCCTATTTTGTATTGGACAAAAAAACTTAGAACTAAGACCCTTGTTAACCATAGCGAAACTTTGTTGGATCTCACCAAGAATGTACGCTCCTAGTGTAACCAGCACATTTTCCTTCTAAACTAGTTAACCAAGGTCATCCCACGGAGCCTGGCATTTTGGTGTTCTGGGAAAATAAAACATCCATTAATAACACGCAATCACACATTTATAATACAATAACGTTATTAGGTTAACAAGATAGAAGAAAATACAACGAAGGCGTAATACTGCAGTTCAACCATATACAATCAATTCCAAATTTGTAATGTGTTGTTTTACATAAACTTGTTACATCCAAGCACGAAGGATTCGGACTCGCAATGTGACGTTGTCTTTGACAGCGCTCAAATCATTGATGTAACCTGCAACGAATGTAGCCATCGTTTACTATGAACGTTTTTTTAATTGATCTGAAAAATTGTCGTGTTCAATCACCACCTACATGTGATCAATTTATAGCCTCAATGTTGCTAAAAATAATTACACCCAAAATCAATCAAAGTTTAAAAACTTTGATTCATTTCCTTGGTTAAATTCAAATATATCATTGTAATACACAAGAAAATACTCTCTAAAAATACAAAAGCATACCATGAATATGTTGTTCTACCTCATTTTATTTATGTATAGAAGTGATTCAAAATTCGGTTTCAAACATATCAATTTCGGTTTTGTACCAAAATCTTGCTTAATCAACATAACTATGTCAACGAATGAGATGGAAACAACTATATATCTTTGTTTTATGGTTTTAAAACTTTCTATGATTATGGAGATGATTATGATTTACAAAATAATTATTGAAACCAAAATTGACATTTAACAAAAATACAATATTTGACTAATGATCAACATTATTACATTCAATGAATACCAAAAATTCTTATTTGACTTCCCCCATCAAAGTTTCTTTAATTAAGGAGGTGAATTTGTAATAAGTTTTAGATGGTTATTTAACCGGAAATGGTTGTTATATTGTGCATTAAAGTGTTGTACAAATGGGTTATTTTAAGAATAATATTAATGGCGGCATTTAATTTTGGTGCTTAGATGACTTGTCCAAAACCTTTTTATTACTATCAATAATATATTAAGCTGTTGGGAGAAAGTGCTCCACAAAGTGCTTTGTAGTTCGTTGTCCCTACAAGCGTAAGACACATGCAAAGTCAAGAATAGTATACATGAAACAATTCATCAATGTATTCTTCTAGTTTAAATATAACATGTTTAAATTTATTATGAGAATGACTAAAAATATAGTTAGAATACGCACTCATGATCAACCAATGTTAGCGGCTTCTTTTCACTGGATTTTCCATTTTTGTCATAGTTGTCGAGATCTTCATAAGCCACCACATGTCCAATCACATATGTACATAATATATAAAAGTGATAAAAGTGATGTTATTCATAGACATAACATTTAAGCAAAATATATCTTAAACATTTTTTTAAAAAGTTGTAAAAGTACTTACCAAATTGGTCATCCTCTTCTTGCTGCAAAGAGGTTATTGATTAGTATCCTCTAAAGTCAAAACCATACATAGAGCCATTAAATTGGGACTTGGTTCCTATTTTGTATTGGACAAAAAAACTTAGACGAAGAGCCTTGTTAACCATGCGAAACTTTGGTTGGATCTCACCAAGAATGTATCGCTCTAGTGTAACAGCACTTTCTTCCTTTAACTGGTCCTTAAACTAGTTAACCAAGGTCATCCTCACGGTTGCCTGCATTTTGGTGTTCTGGGAAAATAAACATCCATTAATAACACGCAATAACACATTTAAAATACAATAACTTTATTAGGTTAACAAAATAGAAGAAAATCAACGATGGCGTATACTTGCATGTTCATCCATTACAATCAATTCCAAATTTAAGATGTGTTGTTTTACATAAACTTGTTGCATCCAAGCACGAAGGATTCAGACTCGCAATGTGAGGTTGTCTTTGACAGCGCTCAAATCATTGATGTAACCTGCAACGAATGTAGCCATCGTTTACTATGAACGTTTTTTTAATTGATCTGAAAAATTGTCGTGTTCAATCACCACATACATGTGATCAATTTATAGCCTCAACTAGCTTAAAGACCCGTTTAACACCGGGTGTATTTTAAAGAATTTATTTTGTAAGAAGTTACATGCATAAATAAAGTAGAAAAAACACCGAACGTAAACAGGGTCTGTTAATATATGAAAGAAAGAATAAGATAATAAGTGAATTATTAGATAAACATTTGAGTTTGTAACAATTAAATAAATAAACGTCCTACTTTTAACGCAACTCTGTGGTTTGGAACACCTGAGAAATCAATCAATTGCTTGGCAAGTGTTATTTCTCAATGACATTATCAGGATTTCTACTTTTAACGCAAGTCTTTGGTTTGGAACACCTGAGAACTTCAATAAATTTATAAATTCTGGTTAGAAAATGTATTGATCTATGGCGATGCCACATTCAGTTTTATGTATGTTGTCGCAACTTAATTAAGCCATTTGTAAATTTATCCAACAAATGATCGTTTATAGTGTCCACAACTTCATTCGTTGGAGCAAGAATGACATTTTCTTGGAAGTATGACATATTTATTATGTTATCCAAAATGTTTGGATAAGTAAAATCAATAATAGACGTTAACGGGTCATTAGCCGGATCTATAGAATTTTGTCATGTACATCTATCGAAACCTATCTGTCGTTTTCTTTTTACAGTCTAATAAAATAACGTAATTAAGTAATCATGTTCATAATATGATGATAGAAGATAACATTATTTAGCAGAATTTTTGTACATTAATATAAGTTAGACATTTAGCATGATGGGTGATTTTGTCACATGTCCATAAACGCATATTGTAAGCATCTTATAACTTTTTAAGTACTTTTTAGTTATAAGTATAACCCTAATAATATAATTCTAAGACCCTAAAGCAAAAAGACTTTAGGGTTACCCGACCATTTCTGCGTGTAAAAACACCATCCATATCGACCTGTTTCACAAAACTACCCGACTATTTACACAAAATAACCCATATCAACCCGTTAAAAAAATTACCCATATCAACCCATTACACAAAATCACCCATATCAACTCGTTACACGAACGTAAGTAGGATGTATTATTTTTTGAAAGGAACAGTGAGTTATATGTCAATTATTGGATAAACAATTTAGTTTGTAAAAAACAAAGCGTATGTCTCGGCATAGTCTTGAAGAGCAAATGTATGTAGTCAACGTCAAATACTTTTGTCCAAATTCATTATGTGAACACCTAAATGTAAAATGAAAAAAAAACAAAAGTCAAACTAAAAGAAAATTGTTGATAGTGATATGTGTAAAGTCAAAAAATGATAGTAGTATAAAACATGTCATTTATATAATTATACATATGTGGTAAACATTGATAAAAAAACCTTGAGTTACATATTTGTAGACAACCCATGTAACACTTTTCGAGATATTACCATATTCATCTTAAATGACGACTTTCAAACCTCTTTGCTTTTAACATTGAAAATGGAAACATATAGTTGTTGCATGTGTGATAGTTGTTCATCTCAAAATAACAATTGAGACTCGTAACATTAGACAGACTAAGCATAAGTATTAGTTTAAAAAAAAGTGAAATTTTTTTTTCAAATACTTGCGATTTATCAAGTTGTGCTTCAAAATAATGACTTGCAATTTAGCAACTTATTTTCCAATCTGACCAAGATAAGAAAGTCTAAATGGTGCACATGATAAACACACTAACCGAATTTCCGCACGGCTATAGTTTTACAAAAGCTTTTAACATAGACCAACTTTAAGAAACGGGTAAAATAGGCCACCTCGGGTATCTATTTACTTGCAGGTTCGGGTCGATGTTGGGTTATTCTATGTTTATATCTAGATGTAGTTATGACTCATATTTTCTAATATCAAACACTTAAAATAGGAATGAAAGGAAGTCCCTTCATCTCGTTCCCATCTTCTAACAAGTAGCGAAAGACTTGTATTAAGATTAATACCAGGATCACCATCATCTTCTTCGGGTTTTGAAGGTTTCCATTGTTCCACAAGTGGGCCTAACACGTTTACTGCATGACCCATGTCGGGTCTCTGATATGGGTCCCGTGCAGTGCAATGGCCTGCCAGCTCAGCCACTTTATAAATGCTTTCTAGTCTCTCTTCGTCATCAGTGTCAGAGAGTTTGGTCTGTAGCTTTTACTAAGATTTCTCTAGAGATTAGTACTCTGCGGAACCATGCCACTAAATGACTTCTATCCTCGGGCATTGTCTCGTCAAGGTCTTTTCTGCCTGTGATCAATTCCATTAAAACCACTCCGAATGCGTACACATCGACTTTTGTAGTCACTCTTCCGGTAGCTGTTTTGCATCAATGAACACTCGAGGTCAGCTTATTAAAGAAACAAAATACGAATGCATAGAACATATTAAGATTAATCATAAAGTACTCACCAGCATATTCGGGCGCAAGATAACCAAAAGTTCCCGCCAATCGCGTCTCAACAGAGAATTTCCCATCCTTATCAGGTGCATTTTTCACCAAACCAAAATCCGCCACTTTAGCTCGCATATCATCACCAAGAAGAATATTATAAGGCTTTAAATCTCTATGAATGAAGCTTTGTTATGCCAAACTATGCAGATACTCGACCCCTCTCCCAACATATACATGTTGTTAGATATTAGAAAAAGACTCAGTCACCCCGTGTATTTTACTGTTTATTATAGCTCGTAGTTTAATAGTTAATCGTATGATTATCGGTATTGAGCAGGGTACTAATACCCGGTATTTTGTAAGAACTATAAATACCTCTTCCAACTTTGGAAGAGGTAGCTAGTCATTTATTCATTTCATATTACACATACACTTTCTCTCTCTAGAAAGTTTTCTCTCATGTGTTTCTCTCTCTAGAAACTAGCCAAATCCGAGAATCGTCACCGTGTTATGATATGTGATATCCTACAATTGGTATCAGAGCACATGGGATGATTAGATCGTGTGTATGTGCAATTTCATGCTTGATTTAGATCGAAAAGTGTACTTCTAAAGGTTTATGGCTCGTTTTTTATTTTCTCCAGATTTCGATGTTTGTTATGTTAAAGTTTGGGTGTTACTAGTTGCTATAACCTTGTAGTACTGAGTTGTGCAAAAGAAATCAAGCAAAATCGTTCAAAAGGGTGATTTATAGGTGTTTTTAAGTAATAAAGTTCATTGTTCTTTGTGGAGGTTTGACAGAATTTCTTCACGGCGGTTTGATTAAAAGATTGTTTTAATATCTTTTGTCTGCCACTTGTCTGCCACGTGGCGGTTTGCTATACGGCGGGTTGCTCCTTTTAACAGGCAGCGGTTTGCTTATTATAGTAGACAGCGGTTTAAGCAGGTAGCGGCGGTTTGATGATTTTAATAGCAGCTTACTAAACAAAACCATGGCAGTTTGAAAACTCCGTGGCGGTTTACTGTTAATCTATACGGCGGTTTGCTAGTTCAACAAGCGGCAGTTTGCTTAAATTCTTCGTGGCGGTTTGCCTGCTTAGGCGGCAGTTTGATAGCATAGGCGGCGGTTTGAGCTACATTTTGTGACACTTGGAATTTTTTCAAACTTGGGACTTAACAACACTAAAACGGAAAACAAATACATTAACTTCACCACTTTTAACGTATACTCACTAATCATTGATCGATCAAAACGTATCATATCATTTCACAATAAATCAAGATGTCTAATATGTCGGAAGATATCCAGTATGCCGGTTCCGATACACGCCCACCAATGCTTGATAGAACAGATTTTGAATCTTGGCAACAACGTATTCGTCTGTATTGTTTGGGAAAAGATAATGGAGAGAACATAATGAAGTCGATTACTGAAGGTCCATTTCAAATGGGAATGTTCATGGAAACTCTTGCTGAAGGAGCTGAGGGTGCACTTCATATAGGTCCAGTACATAATAGTCTTTAGAGATCTTTCAGCCGATGAAAAAGAAAGGTCTAAAGCTGACATTCGTGCTATGAATATCTTACTTCAAGGTATACCAAAAGACATCTACACACTCATCAACCACTATACTGGCGCCAAAGACATTTGGGACAATGTGAAGATGATTCTGGAAGGTTCTGAGTTAACAAAGGATGACAGGGAATCTCAATTATACGATGAATTTGAACACTTTCGTCAAATCAAAGGAGAAACCATTCAGGTATACTATGTTAGGTTTACAAAGCTCATCAACGACATGAGAAACATCAAGATGACCATGCCCAGAATGCAGCTTAACTCTAAGTTTGTGAACAACATGTTACCTGAATGGAGTAGATTCATAACTGAAGTCAAACTAAACAAACGTTTGAAAGAGTCTAACTTTGATCAGTTGTATGCCTACTTGAAGCAACATGAGGTACACGCTAATGAGAACAGAATGATGATGGAAAGGTTCGCTCAACCAACGAATGACCCTCTGGCATTAATGGATAATACCTCAACTCAGGAGTATCCAACGCAATCATCCATGTCTCCACAATCCTCAAATTAATCATCACATGTTGATAACTTTCAACTGGACTCAGGAAATACATCATCAGATAGCTTGATTGAAAGCCTAACTAATATACTTGCTCTTCTCACCCAATCATACAAAGCACATCTTCCTCAAACGAACAATTAGCTCAGAACATCTTCTAACGCCAGGAACAAAGCTACAGTTCAAGACGGCAGAGTTGTTATTCAAGATGTTCGTGGTAGATACAATACAAATAATGAAAGAAGACCATTTCAGAGGAACAATGCAAGAGGAAGTGTTGGAACTAGGAATGCAGGAGGTCAAAACAGAGGTGGCAACATGAACCATGGTCAAGCTAAACCCATTAAGTGTTATAACTGTAATGAAATGGCCACATAGCACGAGAATGTCCACAACCAAAGTGACCTCAGGATTCAGACTACTTCAAGGAAAAGATGTTGCTTATGCAAGCACAGGAGAATGGTGCAGTACTGGATGAAGAACAGGTGTTGTTTCTTGCAAGAGAATAGGTCACCAATTTTGATGATGATGTGGATGATCCCCCCGAGCAAGATTTGGCTCTCAACGTGGAGCATATCTTTAAAGTTGATCAATGTGATGCCTTCGATTCTGATGTTGATGAGGCTCCTACCACACACACCATGTTCATGGCGAATCTTACATCTAAAGATCTAATCTTCGATGAAGCCGGGGCATCTTATGACTCGGACATTCCATCTGAGGTACAAGATCATGATAATTATCAAGATAGTGTTTATGGGCATCATGATGTACACGAGATGCAAAATAATATACAACAAGACTACGTTGTTGACTCTGATGCTGATTATACGAGTGATAGTAATCTTATTCCGTATGATCAGTATGTGGAAGACAACGCAGAACATGTTGTACAAAGTAATGTATCTTATGTACAAAATGATGCATTGATGTCAATTATCGATGAAATGCATGAACAGGGTGTACAAAGTAGGTCAACAAATAAGCGGGTTAAAGTAGTTAATGACACATTGACTTCTAAACTTGCGAGATATAAGGAACTGGTCGGGGTGTATGAAGAACGGGCAAAGTTAGAATTAACTGACAGAGAACAAAAAATTAATGAACAAATGAGAATAATTATCTCTGACCGAAATAGAAAGGAAACTTCTTTAAAATCGAAACTTCATTATGTACAAATGCAACTTCGTTCTACCCTTGACCATCATAAGTCAAAGATGGAAGAAGTGACCATTTTGAAAAAGGATTTTAAACAAAAGGAAGATAAACACCTTGAAGAGTTTTTAGATATGAAAAAACTAAAAGACAAGGTTGAAGATAGATTATACAAACAAGATTAGTCTGTTCAAACGGTACACATGTTATGTAGACTAAAACTGTTTTATGATGAAAAGAAAAAGGTGGCAATAGGCTACAAAAATCCCTTATGTCTCGCCCGTGCTAAGCAAGTTCAGTCCGCTCTCTATAATGGTAATGAAATAGTCAGGACCATTCATACACCTGCTAATGTACATGACTCAGAGGAAACTCTTGAGATAGCTGAGATAACTAGGAAAAGAATGTTTGATAAAATGAAAAGCCCTTTGTGTGTTCAAAATAAAGTTAAGTTTGCACCCCCAGATTACTCGAAAGAGAACTATCTTGCAATCTTTGCACCACAGAGAGATTTGACCCCGGAACAGATATTTTGGTCCAAAGACGAAAATGACAGGAAAAAGGCTGAGACCTCAGTTCCTAAACCACTTTCAACACCGATTGTGTATCCACCCAATACACCTGTCAAGCTTGTCCTCGGAGTTCTTCCAACAAAATTTCTGAACAGAAAGGAGATTGTGGGAGATTTCTGGTACATCAAGAATGTTTTTAAGAGAAAACATTTTTTGTGGTGAGTAAACTTTAGATGAACCAATATGAAGAATAGGAAGACCCTTACCATTGCCAACATGAAGTGCATCGTCACCATAATATGCCTATGAATTGTCCGTTGCTTCCAAATCAGGTGTCACATGACTATTTGCTCCAGTGTCTGAATGCCAATTTGTAGAGGCATTAGAGGATTGGGCATGGGTATTTGCAAAGTTAGTGGATGGCCGAGTGCGAATAGTAAAAGGGTCACGATTAGGGCATTGTGATGGAATGTGACCAATACCACATCTATTGCAAGTGCCATACACTGTGTTTTAGGTGGATGCCCAATCAAATTGACCATTACCACGACCTCGGTTGTTGTTGTTACCACAAGAGTTATTGCGATTGCCACGATTATTGTTATTGTTGTTCCTGTTGTTGTTTGATGGGCGAACACCATAAAAGGCTTGTAGACCAGATGGTGCAATGGGTGAGACTTGGAATCCAAGAGCACTCAATTGAGCAGTCAACTCTAAAAGTTGAGCTTGACGAGCTTCTGGCATGCTTGGTGAGCCCACTGCGTAGTTTACAGCAAAGGATGAAGTGATGGACGAAGCAGGTGCGCGAGTTTTTCCAAGCATATATCATGATCACTAAGGAGTGCGTGAAGCTCGCTAAATGTAGTTGGACTTTGACGGGCAGTGATTGTAGTTTTAAGACCGTTATATTCTTCACGAAGACTTGAGACAACAAGCATAACGAGATCTTTATCCTTTACAGGTTCACCGATGGCGGCGAGTGCATCGGCATATTCCACGATTCAGATAAGCATCGGGAGTTTCATCACTGTGCATCTCTATTCTCAGAAGTTATGTTTTGAGAGTGTATTCCCTAGATGTGGAATGAGGTGCATACGCCTTTTTAAGGGACAACCAAAGATCACGAGAAGTTGTACCTTGAACATGGCGAAAAGATGCTTCTGAGATTGTATAGATGATTAGCATACGAACGTGGGCATCGCTGGAGATCCAAATTGGATAATTGGGGTTTTCCTTTGGAACAGTGGCACCATCGGTAACGGATAAGGTTTTTTATGGACACGGTATTGAACCATCCACATAACCCATCAAGTTATTTGTGATGAGGAATGGTTCAATCATAGTTTTCCAATAACCATAATTTTGGGTGAAAGGGTAAAAGCGAACTTACGAGAGTTGTGAGCCGTTTTATCGACCGTGGTGAAAGCTGAAATCATAGCCATAGTAATATTCCTCCTTTTTTTCGTAACCCTAAATTTTTTTTATTGATGAATAGTAACTTTCGGTGAATAGTGATCGCTAAACAGTACTCGATGAACAATACTTTTTTTGGTTTCTTACGACTGCAGCCGACAGCGGCAAACGTCTTTTGTGGTGAGTAAACTTTAGATGAACCAATATGAAGAATAGGAAGACCCTTACCGTTGCCAACATGAAGTGCGTCGTCACCATAATATGCCTCTGAATTGTCCATCGCTTCTAAATCAGGTGTCACATGACTATTGGCTCCGGTGTCTGAATGCCAATTTACAGAAGCATTAGAGGATTGAGCACGGGTATTTGTAAAGTTGGCGGATGGCCGAGTGCGAATAGTAGAAGGGTCACGATTAGGGCATTGTGATGGAATGTGACCAATACCACATCTATTGCAAGT
>BQNB010074014.1:9553-31930 GCA_026074375.1 Tanacetum coccineum
GACCAAAAATTTTAATTACACCTTGACAAAAGTTCTTTAGACATTCAATGGAAGTACTTTCACCTATTCTTATGTATTCGTCATTACAATCGGCCGGTGTTCCATATGCTAATTGTCTTATAGCGGCAGTACATTTTTGTATCGGAGATAGACCTTTTATTCCAAGGGCATCACGTCTTTGCTTAAAATAGACATAATGGTCGGATAATGCATCAACGATCTTCATGAATAATACTTTATTCATTCGAAACCTTCGTCTGAACTTGCACGGTGGAAAAACTGGTTCATCACAGAAGTAATCCGCAACAAGACGGCAGTGTCCCTCTTCTCGACCTCGTTGAATACGTAGTCGGCTTGACCTTTCGGCTTCATCACGAAGTTCTTTCTCTGCAAGCATCAACAGCAACTGTGAGAAGGTATCGTCATTTAATTCTTCGATGATGAATTCATTTACTTGTGCTAAAAGTTGTTCGATGCCGTCGTCACACATAATTGAGGCGTATAAAATTATGCAGAATGAGAGGATGTGTATATATAAACTATGCTGAAATGATGCCTTCTGTTGAAATGATAAAGCAACTGATGAAAAAAAGTAAATGGTAAAATGCAACTGATATGGAAATGATAAAAAGTGATACAAATATGTTGAAATGAGGGGTATAAGATGAACACTCAACAAACTAGACAATTAATAAAAATAGTTTGATCACTTTCTATAAAACGTTTGCCATACAGCAAGTCTTTATCAAAAAGTTGTTTGTAAACCTTTTGTTACAATGCTTCAAGTTATAAAATAGCTTTTTGTAATAGTAAAAAGTCATCTAAAAACCTCACCATTAGAGTTGCTCTAAGAGACACGTTCTTTTAGAAAGTGAATAAGATCTAGAAAAACTTAAACATAGTGTTAGTTTAATGTTTCATAATTAGGTAATTATGTGCAAAGCAAAACTTTATAGTCGTGATCATTTTCAAATAAAATAAAATCACATTATAGGTTAAAAAAATAAAAAATTGGGCATGAATATAAAATGAGATGAAATTTGAGTTTGTTCTAAATTATGAAACCAAACTAAAATACACTTGCTATTTATATAAAGAAAAAATTTATATTCAGATAATTCATGTTAAAACCTTGAAATAAAAGTGTAATAAAATTCTAAATATGTTATTGATCATGTCTATATAAGATTGGTCAGGATATTGAACAAATCCAACTCTATATAGAGAATTAGGGTGGCAATTATTTCTTCAAATCAATCATATTATAAAAATGTAAAGATTGTTGTCTATCTAGTGCAATATTATGATAAACAAAGATATATTTTTCGTGAATTTTAATTTAGTAAGAGAATAGGTCGGGGTAAATCTTACCCCTTTGTCGTTTTAATCATGGTTTTTTTTTTTTTGAACGGCAAAATTTTATAAACTAGCAAGGAGCTAGAAAAGAAATTACAAAGATATTAAATGCGGGTTTTTAAGCCAATCATCCCTAGAGAACTTTCTACTACACCTACTATTACACCAAAGAAAGGAGGAAGAGACAATATTCTCAAAAAGGATCGATCTAGACGGCTTATTAACATCAAAAGTAGAACGATTCCGAAATCCCCAAATAAACCACCAAGCAACGTAGAAGACTCCTTCCAAAAAACCTTTAACTGAACCCGGAAGACGAATAGAAGAGAACCACTCGTCCCATTCTGAGAACGAACGCCAAAGCTGGAAATCGATCTCCCACCAACGGCAAACACGATGCAAAACCTCCTGAGATAGAGAACATCGAAATAACAAATGATGGACATCCTCTTCATCCGAAAAACAAACCGGGCAAGAAGTGGACTCCAAAATAACACCTTTTTGGACCAGATTGTATCTAGTAGGCAAACACCCCCGAGTTTTTCGTTTTAATCATGGTGTTACATGAGTTTTTCATGTTTGCCATAAAACCAGTCAGCAAGGGGTGTCAAAACCAGCGACTGAACCACAATGAGTGGCGGGATGTTTCGAGACTCCTATGAAATTTTACGGTATAGCGTTAATTTTTGTAAAAAAATCTCGAGTTTTCTTAAATGCCCCGGTCCAAAAAAATTGTATTTCTCGTCCTTTTATGATTTTCGTAAATTTAGCTGATCGAATTATGTTTTAGTTCCGTCCATGGTCAATTCATATTTTCTTCATTTTAACTAGGTCATATTTTATTGACAGTATTATATATATAATCAATAGAGAAGGGTTGACTTATTGTTCATCTAAGCACAAAATAGGGAGGAAAAAAATGTTACAAAAGTACCGACGCATTCCCGCGGTAACATTTCCGAATTGACTTAAACAGTGTCATTTTACACCATGAGACCAAAAAAATAAATTCGCAAAAAAAAATAAAATAATAAAATAATAAAAAAATAAAATTTTAACGCCACGCAACAACGCGTAAGACCATAAAAAAAAACGTGCGAAAAAAAAATTAAAAAAATAAAATAAATAAATATAACGCCCTGCAACAACGTGCGAAAAATTAACGCCCGCAGCAACGCGCGGATATCTTTGCTTGTTTCTACTAATCTAAGATGTTTATACTTTTATTAAAAGTAAAACATGGTTAAGAAATTTCTTAGTGATATCCCGCCATCACCCAACGACCCTGACCTAGTCTACAAGTAACAGCCACCTCTTTTTTACTATAAACAAATAAAAGTCAATTAATTAACATCCGCGTTTTATCATCTTTAATAAACCTTTGCATTCTTTCATTCATCACATTCATTCAAACCAAACCAAAAAAAAACAACTTCGATCCTTAGAAATAACCAAACAAAACAACATGAATGATCTTCTATCTCGTTCGTTTTCCGCTGGTCGAACCGCGGACATCGAGATGGGAACATCTTCGACCACAGGAACCAACCTCGAAAGCTTTTTCAAAGACGTAGAACTCATAAAAGAGGAGCTCAAAGCCATCGAGGCACTCCACGCGCATCTTCAAACGTCCAACGAGCAAAGCAAGACGTTACATAAAGCTAACGAGATAAAAACTCTAAGAACAAAGATGGATAATGATGTTGCCTTGAGTCTCAAGAAAGCTAAATTTATTAAGAATAAGTTGGAGTTGTTGGACAAAAGTAATGTGAGTAATAGGAGTGAGCCAGGGTGTGGGCCGGGTAGCTCGACTGATAGGACGAGGACTTCGGTTGTTAATGGCTTGAGGAAGCAACTGCAGACTGCTATGAAGTCGTTTAATGAATTGAGGCAGAAAATGGCTTCGGAGCATCGAGAAACTGTTCAAAGAAGGTATGGATTTGATAATCTTATGTTGAAATAGTTTGATGTGAGAATATTTGATTAGTATAGATTTAGGAGATATATGATTGATATTAGTTTCCATATTGAACTAGATAAGTTTTCTCAATAAGCTCTTTAAACAAAACTCTCATTTAGTCAGCATCCTATTAAGTATGCTTATTGGATTTCATTATTTTTTAGGTACTATACTGTCACTGGTGAAAATCCAGATGAAGCTACTGTCGACAACCTAATCTCCTCTGGACAGAGCGAGACATTTTTACAAAAAGCCATTCAACAGCAAGGACGAGGGCAAGTGATGGAGACAATACTTGAAATTCAGGAACGACATGATGCTGTGACGGTGATTGAAAGGAACCTAAAAGAGCTGCATCAAGTTTTCATGGATATGGCGGTTTTGGTGGAACATCAAGGTGCACAGCTTGATGATATCGAGAGCCATGTGAACAGAGCCAACTCGTATGTCGTCCGTGGGACTTCACAGTTGAATGAAGCAAGAAAGAAACAGAAGAATACTAGAAAGTGGACTTGTTTCGCGATCCTTTTGTTGCTCATCATCATTGCGATTATCGTCTTGTCCATTAGACCATGGAAGTAACGCGTTTTTATTCAACATTCGTACCCTTGGTATGTTATTTGTTTTCCACTGTTCTTGTTTATAACTTTTATTAAAGTGGGTGAGATTGTGTATTTTTTTTGTTATGGTTTGATATTGTAGTTTAAAGGGCAGATGGAGCTCTTATATTTTTTTTGGCTATTTGTTCAATACTCAGATTCTTTATTTCGGGATGTAGTATTATTTGCTGTACCTTGTTACAATAATACAGTTACATTTATATAAAATCAAGGGATTAATTTTCACGCAACCCCAACTACGCTCGTCGCTCAGAGGTAAATCAAACTCACCGAACAGACCGCTAAGATAGTGGTTCAACCAACCGACCCAGTACTTTTTCTGATGGCAGATCACGTTCATTCTTGGCTAACTTGGGTATAAATCCGAATGACTCCATCTTTAGAACCAACTAGACTAGGCAGATTAGACTTATATCATAAAAGTCTTAACCAAAGACCAAAAAAGTTGAACTTTTATACTCGGGTTGGTCCCACGAGAGATGAAACCTCTAGCCAAAATGTCGAAAAGTCAAGATTGGTGTCATTTAGACCAAATGCATAGTTAGGTAGATAAGAATATTTAGTCCAAGATCAACTCTTCTGGAAGGCATGACTAGAAAAAAATGGTCCTCTTCTAGATATTTAATAGAAAAAAAAGTTAATGAATGTTAGATCTTTTCTTTAGTTTGCAAAAAAGTCCATTCTTTGTATGAATGGTAGCACCTGTGACAAGTTCCACAGAGTCTGGAGATCCTTTAAGCTCCACATCGAATTTCTGTAATAACATAGCTAATGCAATTGTGGATTCCATTAGCGCAAACTGGTCTCCTACACATCTTCTTGGCCCTCCACCAAATGGTAAGAACGCGAAATCTGATACAACCTGATATCAGCAGCCATTTGGTCACTAAAAAAATCTCCAAGTAAAAGTATTAGCTTTAAGGGGAACGGGTCAAACGGGGAAAATGGGCACCCAAAGTCTATATTCACACATACAAATCATACAAACTCCTATATTGTTTTAATCAATAATTTAGACTATTATTATAGGTTTATAGTGATATATTTTTGTGATCATAATTAGGTAATTAACAGTTTAATAGTTGAAACCTTTTTGTAAGCATGGGCAAAAAAGTTGTATGTGGGTCAACCTGACCTGAACTAAAAAGGACCGATTTCAACCCAATAAGTGTTTTGCCTGTTACACAATATGCCCTACATGCTTATCTTGCATATGTAGTCTTTAGCATTTGCTATCTTATTAAGACTTTGAGAAACTAAGATGAGTATAAACCTCATTTGGGTATAGAGCTCCAAGACTTCGAGATGGATCAAAACCAGCCCACCCTTCGATGCCGCTGTTATCTTTTTGAACTAAGAATCTCTCGGGTTCAAATTCATTGGGATTATCCCAAAAATATGGAGATCTATGGAGATTATATACCTGTTTAAAACATCAACAACAACAAAAATAAACCAAACAGCAGCAAGCTAAATAAATTTGCACCCACATACATGCAACAGCTGATTATGATTACTTACTGAAATAAAGATATCTGTTCCAGCTGGGATTTTATGTCCGTCTTTATCACCGTTATAGCCCCCTGTTAGATTACACGGTTTACGACATTGGTAACTTGAAAAACTAGGAAATTTAAACTGTGATCGTATAAATTGAAATCAGATATTACCTGGTAATACATCTGGTTTTAAAGAACGTCTGATGAGCAATGGAGGCTGAGGATACAAACGTAAACTCTCAGAAATAATCAGTCTAACGTATCTGCAAAGAAGAGCAGTAGAATTGGTAAAACAGTCTATCAATATGTTCACGGTTCTCGTGATACAAAACCGTATCCCAAACTATTTTAGGTGGCTCTGGACAGCATAAACAAGCACACAAACACATAATTAAGAAAAACATGTATCCATATGGGCTTATACATCCAGTATGGGTGGATAACAAATTGGTTTGACTTAAATAACTTTTTGCCTAAACCTTTTATTTAATATAGAGTCCGTGTCTAAAACTAAGGTTACAAAAAGATACTATTTCAGTTAAAATTTAGGATGGTTTATGCATTATAAATACCGTGTACAACTTTTGCCCCGTTCAGCCCACTTGACTCGTTTTCTTATAAGCTAATATTGTTTATTTTACCTTCTGGACCCATTACATATAAAACATAACCCAAGTTGAGCCATTCATAAGGCAACAGTTCAAGACTGCCACCTCCTACACTTGGAACTAAGCAGGCAAGCGCTTTGATACCATATTAAACAACTGCATTTAGCATATTTATTGTAACCTACTCAAGTTTTTTAAGCGAATCCAAAGTGATTGGGCCTTGTGAGACGACTGCATCGATTTCAGCCTGTGCTTTCTTCATTTTGTCGGGATGCTGCACAACGGTGGCTCATCAGACATTAGCTTTGGCCACAAACATGTCTCTATATCCATCCTTGGACATTTAGAAAGCATATGAAAATAAATATTTACATAGAAAGATCTTTCATACTTGAGCCAGAAGGAATACAGCCCATGTAAGAACAGCAGCTGTCGTTTCATGGCCAGCAATAAGCATAGTCATTAAGTCATCTCTTAGCTGTTTCAAGAAATTGTAATAAGGTTATTAAGATAAACAATAAAACACAAGCAGTTTAAAATCATCAATTCTAGAGGTAGAAGTTTTTCATCATTTAGTTAAGATGGATCAATTTGGCTTGTGTTTCATTTCAAACGGGTCAAATGGGTTGAATAAAGTTTTTTTAGCTAAACGGGGAATGCTTAAAACAGGTTGAAAGTCGCCTGTAATCCTTTTTGATGCATACAACCTCCTAATAATCAAAACATTTTATTTATACAAGGAAGTTAACAAAATTCATTTCAAACGGGTCAAATGGGTTGAATAAAGTTTTTTTTAGCTAAACGGGAAATGCTTAAAACAGGTTGAAAGTCGCCTGTAATCCTTTTTGATGCATACAACCTCCTAATAATCAATACATTTTATTTATACAAGGAAGTTAACAAAAAAGTATTGGCAGGTCAAACTTACTACAAGTCTACAAATGACCAGATTGACCTGTTACCTACCCGCCCATCTTGCAACCTTTAATCAATGCAAATTTGTATAAAATTTAGATTAATTATATAGGAGTGGGTGTACAGACTTACTTGACGATCATCAACATCAACTCCCCTCATGTCAACTAAGAAACGTAGCAGACTCGCATCCTGAATAAATTACAATCATATTATATCATAACAAAACAAAAGATTATGAAGTATCAATAATCGTATGCTGAAACATATCAATTACCTTGAGATTCGAGTAGTCCCTTTGCTGGAGTTTCTCAACATCTGTTTCCTGCCAATGAATTTGGTAATTTATATATCCATTGTAGCGTTATAAATTATAATGAACATTAGGAAATAAAAGAAAACATTTATTGAACTTTATAATGAAGTTCATATCTGTATGTAAAATTTATTCTTTGTTTCTAGTGACCATTCACCTCTCTTGTCTCTTTCGCGTTTTTGATAAGACCATCAAGACAATCGTTGATAACCTTCAGGTCCTTTGCGAACTTCCTTTGTCTAGGAACGAGCCATCTAGCTGGAGGAAATTTCCAGTAAGGAACGTAGAAAGTAGAACGATGCTCGGCCTCGAAAAGTGTACCATATACTGCCTGAAATGAGTTTCGGATGTAAATAAGCTTTTGATTCTGTATTCTACAGGATAAATATGTTATATTTAAAGGGATACACAGGTAAAATAAAATATTTAGCTTAAAAGAAAATCGGTCAAACGGGACGAAAGTCGCCAAAAATGTAGCGTTAATGTATAATAATCTTAAATCATTCCAATTAAAAGATTAAATGATATAAACTTTGTAATTAAATTTGGCACACCAATTAGTAAAAAAAAGATATGTCAAGCTTTTGGACAAAAGGTATTTCTGGTCAACCCAGACAGACCCGTTTCAATCAGTAAACATAACCTATTTTGACCCAAACCCGTGTAGAAATGTAGCATATGTTAGGCAACGTATCATGGGACTAGACCTTAATGACAGGAGATTCTTTTGTGACGGAACCAAAGTCATAATTGAAAACACCAAGACCAATTATATCAAGTGCCAAATTTGAGAATTCTGCTTCAAGATCTAACTCAATTTCATGTCCTCCTTGCAAGTTTTTGGCCTCTAGCAGCTTCTCAAGTTTCGATATTGATCTTTCAGAACAGTTGGCAAACATTCGCACCATAGCTTCCAAATATAAGGTATGAAACCCGGGAGCTATAACTGTATAAAGAGCATAAAAAACATCACACAATAAAAGAGTTATAGTATTAAGCCTAATACAAACTTATATGATTCAACATTGGCAATCCTAATTTTTGAATTGTGGAGGAAATATTATGGATTGAATCTTCAAGGCATGCTACCTCTTCTCCTTTGCTTCCAAGTGTCTAAATCGGCAGGAATTAGTCCCTTACCCATAATTGGCTCCAAAATGTCAGCAAGAACTCCCTGTACAACGCATGTTAATTTTTCTATGAAATAGTTAATGTATGTTTCAAATGTACCCGTTTGACCCGTTGGATATGCCAGTACAGACAAACAACAAACTGTGCATGGCCAAAATGTCAACAGGGAGGGAGTAAAAGGAGCTCCAGTAATAGAAAGCATACCTTATCGTACGAAAATGCATTCTCACGAAGAATATATCTGGCTACGATAGGATCTGATACAACTACAAATTCTTTTGGACCAAAGGCAAGTTTATATACCGAGCCATGCTGTTCATCAAACCATCATCAAGACATAAAAAATCAGCAACAACCAATAAATAAATTTATATTTATATACCACAGATAACGAAATTGCAAAAACAGTACTAAATCAAAGTCCTGCTCCTATGTCAGTCCAAAATTTATACTACAAAACCCGATGCTATAGTCATCTGGACAATACGGTACTACACGTATAGATATGTACATGAAAAATATGACGGTTACCTCTATGAACCAATCATACAAAGAGAAGAAAAGGGGTTTTCCGAACAAATCAGATACGGCACCTTCTGCAACAGGCATTGATCCTATACTTCCACCGCTTAAGAAATTAGTCAACAAATTGCTTGCATTATCCAAAACATTCCTACTCTTATTTTTCTTTTCATCTGTACTCGTTGATTGACATCTGCACCCATCACACAAGACACAAATTAATAAAGATAGTCTTCTATAACAAACACAATCCTGGAGGTAGTGTATGGATTTGTTGATGTTGTAATAAAACGCAATAATCAGATAAACAGTTGGTTGAGCGTTTGGCAATATTGCTAAGTTAGTGTTTTGGATTGCCCATTTTACAAAGTGCTTATACGTTTGAAAATTAGCATGTATCAATTTGCTTAATTTTTAAGTGCTCATTCCGTTATTCGTGCTACAATAAGAATATAAGCAGTTTTAGTAGATTGTTGGGGTTGCTTATACAATTTAAAACAGCATAAGCAGATGGCCACCTAAATAAATAATGATTAGATAAGCAATTTGAATAATCAAGTGCCCCAACTGCATATCAGATGCATCAAATGATCAAAACACAATAAACAGATAAACAGTTTTCAAAAAGCAATCCCAAAACCCCCATAACTAACAAGTGCACGATACAAAATATAGTTTTAAATATATTTCTGCTGTGATAAAACGCAATAATCGGATAACAAGTTGTATGAGTGATTGGAAATTCTGCTTATTTCACCTCCAGATGCACAAACTTTTATCTAACACTCAGAAACTGCTTTGTTTAAGCTTATTTATGGGCTTAAGAGCTTATGTAATTCTGGCTTATGTTTCATAAACTCGTATTTTCCGGCTTATTTGAAACTTATGGGCTTATATAATCTAAGCCCAAAATGACTTATGAAACACAAACCGAAATCACATAAAAACAAGCCTGAACAAACACCCCCTAATATTAAGATGCAGTAAGTACAGAATAAGTTCTAACAAGCAATCCTAAACATCCCCTAACTAACTAAACTGAACAAATATATAACACATCAAATGAATTATAACTGAATTCAAACTAACTCACCTAATTCGACATAGTTTCGAATTCGAACCAACTCGATAAGTTCGAAAACCACTTGAACAAGATGGCAAATCATGTGAACAAAACTGAGGTAGCAAAGAACAGTTACTAATAACAAAACTTGACATTTGGAACTGAAAAACAATCAAAACTGAGGTTGAGTTATAAAGATTGATGCATTTAAGGATTGTAAAAATGTTAGTGGGAAATATTTGGTAGCCACTCACATGGTTTGTTGGATTGTTGCGTTGCTATTTATAGTAAGATTTTGACATTAAAAAAAGGATAAAAAGACAGGTAGTTAAGGAAGACGGTTTAACTGATATGTTTGTTTTACTGTCTGATAAATATTGGAGTAAATTGCAAGAATACTCCTTGTGATTTGGTTAAATCGCAGGTTTTATTCATATCTTTTCGAAAATGTACTTGTCAGGAGAACTTACAAGCGTATTTTTGGTCCCTCGTCAAAATTAAATGGCTGATTTACCTTCACAAGAACCAAAGTGAAAGGAAAGACGAAAACGGTAGTTTAGTAATTCTTTTTTTTTTAGCCAGAGAACAAATTTGCACTTGTAAGTTCCTCACGTGGACGATGAATGCATTTCCGAAAGATAATTGAAACCTTCATTTGACCAAACCACAAAAACGATATCTGCAATTTACTCATCGGGTATTTGATAAGTTGATGATAATTGCATATTGCACCTTAGAAGTTTTGTCTTTTATTTTGTGTTTGGAAACATGTATCGAGAATAAGGAATTCAAACCTCACTAGATATATATCTTTGTAAGTGATCAACGAAAGGTATAATCCATCATTGAAACCGTACACTAGTCAGTACATTATTGCTTTAAATTATCTGCATAGTTAACTTAAAACCTTGTCATTTAACTTTTTACTCGTTGTAAAAGTTATGATGGATGGTCATGGACTCACGAACAAAGATACGAATGTTGGCTTGAAGTAAAACAAATTACTAATTGACATTAAATTAAAAGGCAAATGACACAAAAATGTACCAAACTTAAAGGTTATTTCTAATCAATGTATCACACCTCTTTTCTTGCATAAAAAAGGCATCAAACTTAATTTTTTGGCGAATTTGAGTATTTTCGTTAAATATTTAACGATCATCCTACATTTCAAGTCCACCGGCCGCTACCACCACCACCAATCATCGTCACCACCATATTATAACAATTTGATTTTTCCGGTTTGGTCTGTTCGAGATTTAACATAGCCCAAATTACCAATTCAAATATTAATTGGTTGACAAAAAGTAGATTATGGAACATGAATTCTAGTTCTGATTGGGCACTTACTTTATGAAGGTACAATGATGGCGATCCTTTGTTTGATGCTGATCAAACTTGCATCATTGATCACGTAATCAATCACCACCCAAACAAAGATCATAAAATGGGTGCTGTAATCGATTATGTCATGGTAAACCTGCAACTTATTTTATTTCTTATAGCACTTGTTTTTTCATCGTTTATCCTTCAGTGACTAGCATTGATGTTAGGATGTCATTTTGTGGTTTATGAAAACACAACAACGACTAAGTACCTTGTAGTGATGATGGTGGGGAGGCTTGGTGATGGCGATGATGATTGGTGGTGGTGGTAGGGACCGATGGACATGAAATGTAAGACTTAACGGATTATCGTTATATATTTAACGAAAATACCCAAAGTGGCCAAAAAATTAAGTTAGTGCCTTTTTATGCCATTTACCCTAAATTAAATAAAATTTTATAGATAACAAAATCTTAAAATCGTTACATACCTATCTATAGTGGACACCTATTATCTATTTTGGGTCGAACATACGGTAGCCTAAACCAACTTTTTCCTATAATTGGTACCGAGTATACCGTTACATGTTTGGTTTTATGTTCAAAATAAGAGTTTTAATTTTGGCCGGGTTTCTTGTTTAAAATCTTGAAAAGACGAAATGTAAGCACCAAGATATAAGAGAGTTCTTGGATTTTAGAAACAAAGATTGTTTGAACATTAACTATTCAACATTGTTAGTTTTGTTTGTTAGCTAACAAGCAGAAATTACCCGCGCGTTGCTGCGGGGCGTTAATTTTTTGCGCGTTGTTGCGGGGCTTTTTTTTTGTTTGGGTTTATTTTTTCGGTCTCATTTTTAATAGTTTTTTTTCTCATATTAAATGATAATCGCGCGTTACTGCGGCGCATTTTTTCTTTCTTATTGTATTTTGTGCGGATTTATTTTTTCGGTCTCATAACATTTTTTTTTGACCCAGGCCGATAGAAAGTTGTAAATAGTTAAAAATAAAAGCACGTCTCGTAAATTTTTTTTTCCTTCTTATTTTTAGCGAAAGAAGTGGGGGTGGGAGGGATTATAAAGTTTTTTTTTTGGGCCGATGAAAAGTAACCATGCGGAAAAAGGGAAAAAAAAGTTGGGCTAGATGTTGGACTAAACTTAAAAAAAAAAAACTACTTGGGCCGGGCCAAAGTAGAGCCCAAAAAAAAAGTTGGGCTGGATGTTGGACTAAACTTAAAAAAAAAAAGACTTGGGCCGGGCCAAAGTATAGCCCAAGTCAAACTTGGCACTGTAGATGAATAGTGTGGTCAAATGTTTGCAGATCGTTTCAGATGGGAGTTGGAGAATGATGGTGAGTTTTGAGTTGCCTCTGTTCGCAAGCTAATCGATGATGTTCGTTTCCAGGAAATTGGTGAGTCGACGAAATGGCTCAAGACTGTCCCTATTAAGGTTAATGTTACTGCTTGGAGAATTAAAACAGAATCCTTGCAAACTCGCTTCAATCTGTCTCGTCGTGGTATAGATATAGATCGATTTAAGAGCCCCCTAATGTTTCTCAGTGGTGTGGAAACAACTAGTCACCTATTTTTTCAATGTGATATGGCGAGACAATTGACAAACAAGGTGACTTCCTGGTGGAATGTTGACAGACGTGATGTGAACTCTTTCAAAGAATGGCGAAATTGGATGGTGGCTATTCGGATCCATAATAAGCTCAAAGGTATTCTGGAAGGGGTGTTTTATGGTTTGTGGTGGATGGTTTGGAACTTCCGAAATAAGTTTTTGTTCGATAGTAAGAAACCTTATAAGGCGGTGTTTTTTGATAATCTTGTATCTATGTCGTATAATTGGTGTAAGTTTAGGTGTAAGTCATCGTTCAAATGGAACGATTGACTTAAGAACTCTTATCTTATTTCTTTTTTATCTAGCTCCTTGCTAGTTTTTAATAAAGTGTCGTTCAAAAAAAAAAAAAAAAGTATAGAGTTAAATAAGGCTTATAGGCCTAACTTGTTGTTTAGGCCCATTTAGTTGCTAAGTTTAGGTTAGTTTACTTTTTCTATATAATGTTGTGTAATCTTTATTGTTTAGTGAATCTAAGCAACATCTTTTCGGTATTCCCTATTTGATTTCTACATTGTTATGTGATCAAAATTGATAAGATGATGCGAAATCTTCAACCACTATAAGGCCCAGGAAAACACAATTAAATTCTGAAATTTTAACCTTTTTACCACACGTATCCTTGAAATTACTTGACAATACAAAGTGTGATATTCCCATATCAAAAAGTGTAACATTTGCTAAACACTAAAACACGTCCTTTAAATGTGCCAAAAGAATGGTTCCTCGATGTATGGTATGTTTAACTCGTGTAACCTTGATGGTATGATGTCGCATATATAAGATTAGTTGACACAAGGTTGGTTGTTTACTTTGGGTAATTTTATGATGCAAGTGTGTGTAAAAAAATATTGCATTAATCAATTTCTGAATGAATAACTATTATTTTTGAAATATTTATAGACACAAACATTATAATAAAATAGTAAAACTTAAAGGACTTTGAGCTCACAATCGGACTTGTGACAACTAATCTAATGCTACTTAATAGTCCGAGCGGTGAAATTTCGAAAACTCGAGACTAAATTAGAAAACATTAATCAAGGAGCTTAAAGGAAATTTGTTGATGAAGATTTCTTGTAACAAGTGAAGGCGAATCATGGGTTGTGTGGTTTCCACACCACCTCCGCACCACTTACTTTTCACATTTTCCTATTATCCGCTTTATTGACAAGAGAATACATTTTTTAATGTTTTTTTTGTTCCGTATATTCTGTCTTCTATTATTTTGACTTTATGGTTTTTGTTTCGCATTTTTTTTCGGCATTTTTACTCATTTTATTAACAGAACAAAGACAATTTTTATGGTATTCTGCTCCGTTTTTTTTGTGTTTTAATACTTTTGACATATCAAACGTTATAATTCTGTTCCGTTTTTTTATTTTGCGGTTTTATAATAAAAACAAATTTTAAAAATTAAAAAATAAAAAAAAAATTGATGGTGTGTGAATCCTATTTTGATGGTTTGTGAACACATAATGTCATCATGAAAATGGCATTAAGAGCAAAACAAACAATGAAGGTCGTTGTACGACATTGGACGACATTAGTGACATCTTTATATCAGTTTTTTTTTTAATCTAAATCTAATCAAGATTTAGCAAAGATCGCAAAAGTGCAATACACATGATATGAATCTTCACAAATCTAGATGTCAAATAATTTTTAGTAGCACCAACGACTTATAGGGTGCATCTGGCCGGCGGCAGTTGCATTTTGTCGGGAATTCAAAAAAGAAACTATTGGCGCTAACGACATTGATTAACTCTTGGGCGTTTGAGAGTTATGACGAAAGAGTGACTAAAGGTGACGGCTAACGATCACCGACTAGATCTAATGCCATTTCAATATTATCTTCTCCGTAAAAATAACTCCATTATACATGCGATATTAACCTTAATGAACTTGAACTCCATGACCAAGCTTGTACCAACCAATCTAATAGTATTAGTTAAATTCTAATTGGTAATCAGATATAACTCATTTTCATGCGCGTCTTCTCAAATATACAAAGTTCATCTTGTTTCTTGTCGGAATATTAGTTTATATGTATAGCGGGTGTCGTTATGAAAGGACAAAAGAGAGGCACAATCATTTACTATCTTTTAAGGTGTCAAACATATATAGTAATGTTTCTCTCAATCACACACTACTACAAAAACTGCTTTTACCTACGGACTTTTCTCATTATAAAAAATCTCATGTGAAATTTCACACGGAATACCCACAAATTACACACTGAATTGTTAACAAAATTTCAGTGGGAAATATGTCGCAAATTTCCCACGGATTTTCCACTATTTACACACTAAATTGTTGACCAAGTTTTCGTGTGAAATCCGTCCAAATTTCCCACATATTTGCCACAATATTTACACTATTTCCTGTTGAATACGACATCCGTGGAAAATTCTGCCAAATTTCAACATATTCTACATCCGTGAGTGTAAGTATAAATACGGACGTGATATGCATGAACGTGTAACCATGTTCATAATGTAAAAAGATAAAACGATTATGTATCGTGGAGAAAGGACGTGGGTAATTTCTCACAGATTACCTACCAAATTGATAAATTCGTGGAAAATACGTGTGTAAATACCCAGAGATTTCCCACAAAAAAATATCATCTTTATGTTTCTGCCTACTTACACATTTCCACGTTACTTAGTATGCCTATATATGTGTTTTTAAAGTTCATATTATATGTGTTTATTTTAAACGTAACTTTTATGTAGTATCGCAAGAGTACTGGTGTAAAGGTATAATACCTTTTGTGAACAAATCCATTACATATTTATGAATAATCTCACGTGTGGTTCCGCAAGTCCGTTTATGACCTCATATATTCGATAGTTGTTTTTGTAAAAAAGTATAATACGGATGTGGATATCGAATGTGTAACCATATCAATAAAAGTAAAAGAATAACGATTATTGTCCGGTGGGATAAGTCATGGGTAATTCCCACAAATTACCTACAAGTTGATAAATCCGTAAGAAATAACTGTTTAAAATACCCACATAGATTTCCCGATAACAATATCTCTTTATGTTTCTGCCTACTTACACATTCCCACGTTACTTAGTATGCCTATATACTGTTATTAGTTTTCATATTATAGTGTTTTTTATACCGTACTATTATATGAGTAAACGCAAGGTGTACAACGTTTTGTTTAGGTATCACCTATTAGTGTAACAAATCATTACATATGTATGAATATCACAACGAATTGTTCTGCATGCCGTTTAGAACATCCATGTATTGATAATATTTTGTATTAAAAAAAAAAAAAAAAAATAAAAGTATACCAAACACCGCCCACATATACCCATGACGACTATTAAGTAATTACCTCCCGCTATAAACTACGCTTACACCCAACCATCAACCCCTTAATTCCACTTACCCCTAACCAACACGGTAATTTCATAAACCCCACGAGGCACTCCCTCGCCCCCCCCGAACCGCCCCCCTCCTAAACCCCCACCCCCCTCCCCACACCCAAAAATAAAATGTATACACCCAACCCCTCGCCCCCACCACAAACAACCGGCCCCCCTATTACCCGACTCCCGAACGTGATATGCATGAACGTGTTAACCATATCATAAAGTAAAAGAAAACGATTATTCAGTAAGAACAGTCGTAGGGTAATTTCCCCACAAATTACCTACCCAAATTGATAAATCCGTGGGAAATACGTGTTTAAATACCCACAAATTTTCTCACAAAAAATATTCGTTTTTAGTGTTTCTATCTGCTTACTACAATTCCCTGCGTTACTAGTATCCTATATATGTTTTTTTAGTTTCATGTTATATTGTTTGTTTACAAACATATCTATTTATGTAAGAATCAGCAAGTGTAACGAGTTTGGTATTAGGTATAACCTTTATGTGATAACAAATCATTACGTCTGTATGATATCTAAACGTGTGTGTTCCCACATTCCGTTTATGACATTCAAAGATCGATAGATGTTTTGTATGTATATACGGACGTGAATATGCGTGAACGTTTACCATATCCTAAAAGTAAAAGAGAAAACGATATGTCTTAGGGAAAGTCGTGGTGAAATTTCCCACAGATACCACCAAGTTGATAAATCCGTGGAAAATACGTGTGTAAATACCCACAGATTTCCCACAAAAAATATCGTCTTTATGTTTCTTCCTACTTACACATTCTCATGTTACTTAGTATGCCTATATATGTGTTTTTAGTTTCATATTATATGTGTTTGTTTATAAACGTAACTATTTATGTGAGTATCACAAGCGGTAAGGTTGTGGTTTAGGTATAACATTTAGCATTTTGTTAACAAATCATTACATATGTATGAATATCTACACGTGTGTGTTCTGCATGTCCGTTTATGCATCATTGTATCGATAGATGTTTTGTATGTAAGTATACGGACGTGGATATGGTTGAACGTGTAACCATATAAAGTAAAAGAAAACGATTATGTCCGTGGGAAAGTCGTGGGAAATTTCCCACAGATTACCTACCAAGTTGATAAATCCGTGAGAAATACGTTATGGTATAAATACCTACAGATTTCCCACAAAAAATATCGTCTTTATGTTTTCTGCTACTTACACATTCCCAACCGTTTACTTTAGTATTGCCTAATATGTGTTTTTAGTTTCATATTATATGTGTTTGTTCATAAACGTAACTATTTATGTAATTATCGCAAGTGTACGTGTTTGTTTAGGTATAACCTTTTGTGTAACAAATTATTATGTATGTATGAATATCTACACGTATGTGTTCCACATGTCCGTTTATGACATTCATTGTATCGATAGATGTTTTGTATGTAAGTATACGAACGTGGATATGCATGAACGTGAACATGTCATAATAGTTAAAATAAAACGATTATGTCCGTAGGGAAAGTCGTGGGTAATTTCTCACAGATCACTACCAACGTTGAAAATCCGTGGAAAATACGTGTGTAGAAGTACCTACAGATTATCACAAAAAATATCTCTTTATTTTCTGCCTACTTAAACATTCCATACGTTAACTTAGTACCTATATATGAGTATTTAGTTTCATATTATATGTGTTTAGGTTTATAACGTAACTAATTAAAAGTGAGTATCGCAAGTGTACGTGTTGGATTATGTATAACCTTTTGTGTACCAAATCATACATAGTGTATAATATCTCTACACATTGTGTTTCACATTTCCGTTATTACATTCATTGTATCGATAGATGTTTTGTATGTAAGTATACGGACGTGAGTATGCGTGAACGTGTAACTAGAGGTGACAATTCGGGTCGGGTTCGGGTTGACATATTGGCGGGTCAGATAATCCAGACCCGAACATGACCCATTTAACTTGTTTTAAATACAAAACTTAGCATATTTTACGAGTTAAACGAGTTTGTAGGTCGACATGTTTAACCCATTTGACCGGTATAATAAAGTATAAATAATCTTTAATTAAAAAAAATCATAAACGGGTTGTTTGGTCGAACCGCTTAATTTTATCATTAATAGTTTACATATTGTTTCATCCTCTAAATTTCATCATTTTTTGTTTTTAACTCGTAGACTTCTTTTATAGCAATGACAAAAAATTGAACCTGTAGTTATTTCATTAGAGCAATGAGTATGGTGAAGAAGGGTGTTTCGCCATTCCTACATGGCACACCCTCTCTCTTCTTCATTTGCTAGCCACCACAAAGAAAAAGGCAACAACACCAAGGTCCCCTCTCACTACTCTCATATTGGTATCTCGCCGTAGAAGTGAGTCACAAACAAACAAAACACAAATCTGTTTGACTTTAATATTTTAATTAAATGTGAGTGGGTGGTGGGACCTAAATGAGAAGATAAAGGGGTGTTATGAGTGAAAGGGTATTTTTGAGTGGGAGTGAGATGCTGATGTGACAGCATGTGGGGCCCAAATGAAGGGATATAACTCTTCACCACACTCCTTCCTCTTAAGAGTCTTACCCGAACCATAAATTCTTAAACATAGTTATTTGCCGTTATACACCGTCACTTTGTACGAAAATTCTTCTAGTAAAAATATAAAGTATTTAATTATTGCCAAAAAAATTATTAAAATTTATTAAAATATTTAATTTTGTATTTAGAAAAGAGTGGGAGCACAGCTTGTGTCTTGACTCACATCCAACTTCATGTAAAAATTAAGTGATTTATAATAAATAATAATAATAATAATAATGAGGGCGCAGATAGTATCTCGACTCCCCTTTAATTTATTGTAAATCTTTTGAGTTTCTTAATAAAGTGATGTTTTATTATTATAATAATAATACTAATAATTAATTTTTTTTTTATTATTATAAATATATCTTAAAAATGTAAAATGATTATAATGCAATGTCTTTAAATTATAAAACTAAGGGTGCGTTTGGTTTGTAAGTGAGATTGAATTTGAATTAAATTTAAGTGAATTTTTTTTTTTTTTTTTTTTTTTTTAATTTGTATGCACAAAGTAGGAGTTAAAAAAAAATATTACAAAAGTTCCGATTTATTCAGATAAAAAAAATACCCGCGGAAACATCTTCGATACCTAATAACTTTAAAATAACCGATATGGTCACAAACGTACAACCCATTATATTAAAAAAAAAACCCATATAGCAAAAAAAAAACACTTTAAACATGAGGCCCAACACATAAGCCATATAAATTTATTTTTTTACAAATATACACATTTGTCGACGACGGCGTTTTGACCTTGCTACAGTAACGGGCTGCCCCATTTTGGGCCAGCCCAATTGTTTTTTATTTTGTTTTTTTTGTTTTTTTTATTATATATTTGTATGCACAAAGTAGGAGTTAAAAAAAATATTACAAAAGTTCTGATTTATTCAGATAAAAAAAATACCCGCGGAAACATCTTCGATACCTAATAACTTTAAAATAACCGATATGGTCACAAACGTACAACCCATTATATTAAAAAAAACCCATATAGCAAAAAAAAACAACACTTTAAACATGAGGCCCAACACATAAGCCATATAAAAAAAATTACTACAAAAACACAGTCGTTTTGACTGTGGGCCGTTTGCTACAGTAACGGGCTCCCCGATTTTGGTTTTTTTTATTATTTTTTTTATTTTTTATTTTTTTACAAATATACACATTTGTCGACAAACTAGCCTAAAATTCGCATAAAATGTGGCCCAAAGTAAAAAAAAAATACAAAACGGTCCCTCAACTTTTAACTATTTACGATTTTCTTACAAAAAAAATCCCGTAAAAAAATTAACAAAAAAAACACGTCACGTTTTTATTGTTCACAATTTTTTTACATTCATCGGCCCACAAAAAAAGATATCGAACCGTCCCAAAAAAAGAAAATATTCGGGAAAAAATTAACCCGTCCCAACGCAAAAAAAAATTTCCCGAATCGTACAAAAAAAGGAAATATCCGGGAAAAAATTAGCCAAAAAAAAACCCAAAAATAGCCTAAAATCTGGCCCAAAGTAAAAAAAAAATAAAAATTAGCCCCGCCATAACGCATAGCCCAAAAAAAACCCCCCGAAACATAAAAAAAATATTATTAGGGAAAAAATTAGCCCCGCCGCAACGCGCGAGTTCTTTTGCTTGTTTTCTACATATATATATATCATCCTAAACCTCAATAAACCCACCAGCCAAACACCCTCTAAAGACTTTATACTAATCACTTCTGATGCAAATCCATTTTTGATACGTGGCATCAACAATTCATTTTTGATGCAATTCCACTTTCTTTATGCCTTTATGGAGTATCAGTGGCCCACCACCCAAATAACATTATCCAACCCAAACTAAACTCTAATAAGACTTAACCCTAACCCTATTTCACTTGACTTATGCAGCCACCAACACCTTTTGTTATATCTCGTTTCTCTCTTGAAACCAAAACACAAAAACCTTAATTTTTTTCTATGAATTTCGAACAACAAACGCCAATAAAGACTGACCCTCTTTGTTTTTAGATAACAAACTCGACACTTGTTTTCATAGAAGACACAATCGATGGAAACTGACTACGAGATGTCCGTCGAGAGTCGAGACGGAGGTAGATTTCTTGATTGCAACAGCGAGTCGCGGGAATCAGCAATGGTGCATCTTTAAAGTTTTGGTTAGTTTAGTTTATTTAAGGTTTTTGTAAGTGTTTTTGTGTGCTTATCATTCTTCTTTTTTTATTGTAGATTTCGTAATATCTGTTAATTTGGGACACTCCAAACAGCCCCGAGAAAGTGGATCTACAATCCTTTGAAAGCAACTGCGGAAATGAGTTTTTAGAATGAGTGACTAATAATCGGTTGTAGAAAAAGATCGAAAGATAAGATGTACAATGCAAACGATTGCAGTTGTTTTTTATAGATGTAGTTTCTTTTTCTAGATGTATTAAATGAATTATGTTTTTTGTTTGATAGAAATATTCGGGAAAAAATTAGCCCGTCCCAACGCAAATTTTTTTTCCCCGAATCATTAAAAAAAAGAAAATATTAAAAATTAGCCCCGCCGTAACGCATCGCCCAAAAAAAACCACCCGAATCGTAAAAAAAATATTATTCGGTAAAAAATTAGTCCCCCCGCAAGGCGCGGGTTCTTTTGCTTGTTTTGAACATGAGATGTTCTTGGGATCTTTATCCTTTATTTCACTGTAAAATCCCTTTTTGTTCTCTCTTGAAGACGAGCTCATCGTTCTCACTTTTCAAAGGTACAATTCCTCTTTTACTTATTAACTTAATCATCCCATTTTATACTCACACACATCCAATTAATCAATCCAATCACATAATTCACTTGTCATTAAAATTAAGGATATGAACTATTGGAATATTGTTTGGACAGGGCGAATAATTGGAAAGGCGGTTATCATGTCTCGATCGGTTCTATTGGTTTCGTTGTTATTGTTTTTAGTCTTTACTTCTCAATTTGAGTGGAATCAACATATTGTCAATGAGGTTGAGGCGAGGCCGTTAGAAGAAGATGTCAGTCGTCGAAACAAGGACTACGTCTTACAGAGGGAAGAGTCCGTTAAGGAGAAGGTTCGTTCGTTTGTTCGTTCTGTCAATGTTTCGGCTTATGGCTTATTTGGTTTTCGGCTTATGCTTCATAACCTCACTTATTGTGGCTTATTTTGAAACTTTTCAGCTTATAAGCTCAAAACCAAATAAGCCATAAGCCTGCTATATAAGCCCAAATACAAGGGTGTTTGTTTAAGCTTATATATCGTCTTATTAGCTTATATGATTTCAGGCAGTTTTATATGATTTAGCTTAAATTTCGTAACCCCATATCTTCTGGCTTATGAGCCCATTATGTTTTAAACATGAAAAATAAGTTCATAAACAGGAAAATAAGCAGAAATCATATGAGTTAATAAGCCCATATATAAGCTTAAACAAACACCCTTGTGTTTCGGTTCATATAGCAGGCTTAT
>BQNB010074015.1:0-31929 GCA_026074375.1 Tanacetum coccineum
TGTTTTCACTTATTTTATGCAGGAAACGGATATCCGAGAAAAGGATGAAAAATCAAGCAAAAACGGACAAAACTGAGCACGGAATGGAAAAGCGTGGAAAAGCCAAAGTCAAATCGAAGTCAAAGTCAACCCGGAAAAGTCAACAGTCAAAGCCGACACCGAAGAATACTTAATGGGCCTACCCGAACCCATCTAATGGGCCGGATAAGCCCATTAGTATATTTAATGAAGACTTTAAAAAGCCCAAAGTCCAAATCTCATAAACCGACCTAATGTTAAACAAAAAGCCCAAATGCAACTTAACCTTGTTAAGTCCTTTATCCCTTTATCTATTAACTTTTGTTAGTCACAAGGACTAACTTTGAAAGTATACCATATACAATGAAGGACCATTTCTGCCCAAATGTCCAAAAGTTTAACTCCACAAGGACTGATTTTGAAATCAAAACTTACAAAGTGAAGGGTCATTTTTGCCTACTCGCCAAACAATCACCCCTGCATACTCACAAACAGAGTATAACAACCTGTTTACCCGCCAAAACCAAAAGGGTACTATTTACCCATCCCCAAAAAACCCTCACCCCTGCAACCCTAGTCCAAACCCATCACTCTCCACCCTTCCCTACCTCTCATACACGCTGGCAATCCCCTTGAAGTCTATTGGTTCAAGAAAAAAACAAGGAATGGTGGGTTGTGATTTTTAACTTGGGCACAAAGAAAGAATTGAAGGCTAAGATCACTTTGGACATCTCTCTCACACAACAAGCACAAGGCTTGAAGCCTCTCAGCAAAGAAGCACACAACAAGCATCAAGACTTAGTATAAAATAGGGTAGTATAGCTCATTTGTAGTGTCGAATTTTTGTTTCAAGGCAAAAGCTTGTAACTTAATTTGTAACCCTTTAATACTGTCTTTTTAATACATTGCAACTTTAATTTTCTGTCTTTAAATTTCTTGTCATTTATTTTTATGCAATTTACTTGTTTTTCCCTAAATTCTTGTCATTTAAATTTTTGTCTCTTAAACACTGTTTATTAAGCTCATTTATAAGCCTTTAAGAGATTAGAAGCTTATATATAAGCTTGTTTCATTTTCTGTCAAAAAAGGTTAAAAATCCAAAAAAATATACAAAAAAAAAATCTGTTGAAGAATCTTTGGAGCAAGGTTAAAAAGGATGGCCTTGGGTGTAGAGCTTATGGTAAGCACTTAGGTTGGTTTTTAAGCTTTGGAAAGCTTATTTCATAAGCCTTAACTTGGACCCTTTGTAAGTTTTCAGTTTTTCATTTTTTGCATTTTTGCTTATTGCTACTGTTCATTAGCTTATTTGTGCTTATCTTGTTGCTTATCTAGATTATCTATTGTATTTATGCTTTTTGCTATGTGCATGTGTGCTAGATATCAATCTAAGCCTACTAAAAAGCACCTTAAAGCAGTTAAACAGGTCTTTCGGTATCTCCAAGGATCCATAAATATGGGTCTTTGGTATCCGAAAGACAACACTATAGCACTAACAGCATACGCAGACGCAGATCATGCAGGTTGTCAAGACACTCAAAGAAGCACATCTGGTAGTGCTCAGTTCCTTGGTGATAAGTTAGTTAGCTGGTCATCAAAGAAACAAACTAGCACGTCCATCTCGTCTATAGAGGCTGAATACATCGCGATGTCTGGTTGTTGTGCCCAAATCCTATGGATGCGGTCTCAATTATCGGATTATGGCTTTGCATACAATCACATCCCTCTGTATTGTGACAACAAGAGTGCCATAGCTCTATGCTGCAACAACGTCCAGCACTCCAGGTCTAAACACATCGACATCCGACATCATTTCATCAGAGAACAAGTGGAGAAGGGAGTGGTTGAGTTGTATTTCGTGAGGACAGAGTATCAACTGGCGGATATATTCACTAAGGCACTGCCCAGAGAACGATTTGAATTCATTCTCCCGCGGCTTGGCATGAAGAGTATGAAGCCAGAGACACTCAAACGTCTTCAGGATGATAAGGATGAGTAACGTATTTGCTTCAAGTATCCTATGTAAATATGTACATATTCATCATCAAAAAGAAAATACAAAAATATAAAACCCACAAAAATCCATAAAAATCAGAAAATATAAAAAAAAAATAATAATAATAAATTTTTCCAAGACATGTCTTCCGTTTATCGATAACATTTACGGACCTAGAAATGTCATTCAATAATGACACAGGCCTTTAAATGAAGCTCGAACGGAAGTTCAAACTTTTCAAAACATGTCTAAATGGCTTGCTATTATTTCTGATATGCAACCCGGTTTTCAAAATGAGGAAAGCACGTCGCCAAAAAGACGGTTGTTCCTAACAACGGGTGATTAAGTTCTCCCGGGCATGGATTACTTTATATCCGTGCATCCTCGATCTAATGTACGCTTCAGTGCATTATTTCTTGATTAGGAAGAGAAGTCTTCTTTTATCCTTATAATTTTTCAGTCTATGATTCTTCAGAAAATTATTTGGATGTCACATGGTGGTTTAATCTTATTGTGGAAAATCTATCGGACTTGTGTTTTCATAAATATTTGATACTCAATCAATGACTACAGCTCTTTCAATAGAAAACGGGTCATTGATTGAGGGGGAGAGTATTTTTCAAAATTTATGACATTTAACGGGCATCTTAATTCATTGAACAAATAAGGTTGAAAGATTTTGGATCAAATGGGGTTACTTCGTGAGGGGGAGTTAAACTTGTGTTAACTCAAATGGCCAAAGTTGTCTGTTATGTGCAAGAATATGGTCTTACGTGTTAATTGCTAATTGCTTCTGAGTCTTTCACATCTTAAAACCATTAGTGGCAATAATTGTAACTTGGAACACCCTTAGCAAGTATAAATACCAAATTGACCTAACCTATGAAGTCCCCAAGGGCCAATTCTATCAATTGATGAAAGATGTTCCTAGGTATAGAAAGTGAGGGACCAAATATGCCATTAACTGAAACTTGTGATTAAGTATAAAAGGTCACTGCGTTTTGACTTGGTCAAAACTCTCAAATCCAGTCAAACCTAGTCAAACTTTTCTCTTTCTCTCTCATACTCAAAACACAACCACAGTTGCGATTTGCCTTCCTGAAATCATTTGTGTGATTCTTCGCCTAGGTAATTCTTGGTTTTAGCTCGACATCATTTTAATATGTTATATCTATAACGTCGTAGCTTAAAAATCTCGTGTTATGTAGATTTTCATGATCAATCATCATCAAAAACTAGGTGAGTGTTTGTAAATGTGTTTAGATTGTTGGGAATAGCACTATTATACGCAACAATGATGGCCAATCGTTTAAGTTATGTTTAGTTTCCCCAATTACTAATTATAATCCCTTTGGATTTTTGCATTTAGGATTGACTTTTTAAGGTCAAAATAGAGTTAGAATGTTATGAGTGGTAACCGATGGTGGTGATTTAATAATTTAGGTAAGCATTGTAAGACGTAATCAAGATGCGCCTAAGTATTTGAACCCCTGATCTGTAAGTTAGAATCTGCGTATAAAAGCATTCTTGGTTGCGTTTTGCTTAGGAATTCTTGGTTGCGTTTTGCTTAGGAATTCTTGGTTGCGTTTTGCTTAGGAATTCTTGGTTGCGTTTAGGATTTCTTGGTTGCGTTTGGTTGAGGATTTCTAGGTTGCGATTTGCTTAAATATCCTAGGTTGCGTTTTGAGTGATATCCCTGATTGCGTTTTGCTCAGACTCTTGTTGCGTTTTGGTTAGGATTTCTTGGTTGAGGTTTGCTTAGAAATTCTTGGTTGCGTTTTGCGCAACAAATTCCTGCCTGCGTTTTGCTCAAATGTTATAGGTTGCGTTTTGCCTTAAGTGCTCTTCGTTGCGTTTTGCTTGATTGTTGTTGGAAGCATTTGATAATTAAGGAAAGGCTTGTTGGGTTTTTTTTCTGTAGAATTCCTTGGTATTGCAGTTTTATCTGTATGAACCTTGTTGGCGTTTTGTCCTCATATATGCTATTAGCGGTTTGAGTATTAAAAATTAACAGAACAAAAACTCAGTCATTTTGCATTTTGTATATAATACACATTAAGATAGTTAAATAGTAAAACTCCCTATTTCAAAATTTCCTAATGGTTGCGTTTTGCTTATTTTAAATATAATAGTGCTTGCGTTTTTGATTGTTGCGTTTGCTTGTGTGATTGGTGTGTTATGCGTTTTGCCTTTACATGCGTTTTTGAATAGTTTTTTAATAAAAATAATTATTACGTTTTGTCGCATTGCGTTTTGGAATCCTGATATTCCTTTGATTGCGTTTTTGCTTATTGTAACGTCCCATTTGCGTTTTGCACTTCTCTATGCTTGAACCTGTTATCGGGTCCTTGTGGTTTAAGTTCTTTATGGTAAGTCTTCTCTTTACAAGAGTCAACTTCCTTTGCCTCCAAGAGTTGTCTTCAATAATTGACCTTCACCATAATATGACTAGTTTCCTTTTCCTAGATATAATCATATCTGATTAACGTCCAGGAGCAAATTCTCACATCAAAACACCTTCCTATCTATATGCCCATCGTTCTGTGAATGTGACTGTGCAGATATAATGGCTGATGTTAATGCTCCGGTTGAACAAGCACCTGCTTGTGACCACCCACTCGCACTGATGAACCAAATTGCCCTCGATTATATGGTGCCAATATGGAAAAGTCAACTATATCTGATGGCTGAAAAGTCACAAAGCAACCCAATCTACAAGATTGCGGTGGACATTCTGAAGCATACCAACTTCTTCAGAGCGTTTACCGCCTCTTCAACAATACCAGCTATCTATATTCAGCAGTTCTGGGATACTATTTGCTATGACGGAACCGACGGGGGTTACAAGTGTCAACTTATGATCAATGGTTCAACCCTCGACTAAAGACACACTCAGATATGCTCTTTCAATCACGCCCATCACAATAACAAAGCTTTTTTCTTCCCCCTCAAACTCAGATGACTCTGTACAACTTTGTCAACGATCTTGGGTTATACAAAAGGAAGTTCCAAACAATTTATATCAAATGTCGTAACTAATGACATGTTCCAACCATGGAGAGCACTCATGACAATCATTAATCTGTGCCTTATGGGAAAGACTTATGGGTTTGAAAAGCCAAGAGCTCCAGTGCTGCAGATTCTTTGGGGCATCATCAATCGAGCTCATATCGATTATGCGGAAAGAATGTAAGAAGAATTCACTCAATCCATCAAACTTCAAACGGAAGACAAAAAGAATCTGCACAACATACACCGGTAAAGAATAAAGCCACTCTCATTATGATCCCCAAGATGTGTAGAGGTTCACCAAACTGATTATCTTTCATCTGCAACACAAGCACAAGCTCCATCCAAGACCATAGTCCACCCCTTCATTTGCCTACTAAAGAACCAATTAAAGGATATCTCAATTAGTGCAAAGTAACCAAAAGGGAAGTCTTTGTGGATGCCTATCCGAATGAGCTCATCACTGATGACATTCGAGAGAGATTACTACGATGCTTATCATCTGAGAAAGTAGCCAAGCACAAAGAGTATCTGCTGTGAAAAAGTTAGTGATCCTAACTCTCCTGCACCAAAACCTACAAAA
The DNA here is from genome assembly GCA_026074375.1 of Tanacetum coccineum. Taxonomy (NCBI): domain Eukaryota; kingdom Viridiplantae; phylum Streptophyta; class Magnoliopsida; order Asterales; family Asteraceae; genus Tanacetum; species Tanacetum coccineum. The sequence goes on from BQNB010074015.1 coordinate 5,604, forward strand.
TCAACCAAACCCAAGGTAACCAAACAAGATAAACCTGTAGGATCCCGATTAACTCTTCACTTCATATAATCAATCACGAATCAAGAACTAGAAATGAGAAAAAGGAGTTTTTTCTATAAGAGAAAAGAAGAGAGAAGAGATATAGATAGAATAAGGAAAATGGAATTAATAGGAAAAAGAACAACTTAACTTCCAAGTGGAAAAGTTCCTTAATGATTACCCCGACACATAAAAGTGACGCCGAATATATTAACTAGGACCCGGGCTCGGGTTTAGCTTGGGATTAAACCCGAAACATATACAATATTAGATTAACTATCGAGCCCGATTCCCGATATTATCCTATTACAACATTAACTAATTAAAGACCGAAGTTCCATCGTAGAGTGACCGAACTTCCTTGTTCGACTCAATAAATTGAGGCTAACAATCTCCCCCGAAGTGAGGTCTTGAACACGGGAACGAGCTTCCTTTATTGACTCAATAAAATTGAGGCTAACAATCTCCCCCGAAGTTGTAGTTCAATGATGACACTCCTTCATGAGATCAGTGAGATAGCTTTTGTCGATTAAATGCTCGAGTTTCTTGGGTCTTTTCTATCGTTGTAAAGCTGTTCCTTCATGCTTTTGCGATCAAGGCTAAGGCCTTCATGCGATCTTGTGTCTTTGACCAACATGCTCATACAATTGCATTATCTTGAAAGCTTTATATCAGATTTTCGGAAGTCTTTGTCATTCAATCTTGGATGCTTTCTAGATAGTATGTCTTCGTAGAATTGAGCATTATTGAATGGGATTTAGGTTTTCGTTACCAACAATTGACCTTCAGTTTCCGTTAGTGAAAAACGAGAAAATTTGATTTGAAAATCAATTGACTTGTCACTCGTTAAAGAGTGTTTTGAAACACATCGAAGAGTCAAGTTTTATCAAAATACACAACCGTTAATTCTTTACTGACAAATCGATATCCAGAGTCACAAGTGTTATTCATTTAGAATCTTCAGCCAATTCACCTACCAAGACTTGTTTGATTGCGGCTCAAGCAGGATTTTCCATCTTCAATGTGAATACATTATAAACACAACGTGATGTTCTGTCAAATATCATAATGATTAGCGTAGTACTCCTTGATAACATCTTGTGAACTTGATGATGTTCAATAAGTGTTTGAAAAGAAAAAATGTTTCCTAACGAGTATTTTTATTGAATCTCCTTGGCTCTAGACTCAATATTGCATTTTGGTTTTAGTACTCGGATGCTGGAAGCAAATATTGCCACCTATATCAATATCAAACAATCTCAGAGTGAGAAGTCCATAATTTAACTTGTGTATCTCTGGACAAATGAGGACAAGATTAACCTGTTGAGAGAGCACCCGAATGGCTTTAGAAAAGGGTTGTGCATGCATCACTGGTCCAGATTGTCCGTTTTCAAATGTCATCAATAACTTGTGATTCTGACAGCAATTAGACCCAGTTTCCTGCCTTAAGTTCTGTGGAGGGCTATCTTTCTTTAGACCCTTTATCCATAACATTTATTAATCATCTTCAACCCCTTCAAATATGCTTACCAGAACATCATTACTAACACCTTGTGTGATTGTCCATGTGTTAGCTCAATCTTAGACGGCATTATTCCCATTATACATTTCATCTCCAATCATACCAAGTACTACTATTTTCTAACTTTTGGATTACCTTGGGGTAGATCCTCTGGATCTGGATGGATCATAGGATTATTTCCTAACCTAACCCACCTTATGACTTCAAAATCGACATAAATTAAGATGTAGTTGGGTATAAGATCAAACAAAAACCCTTTTCTTTCTGTTCAGTACATTGAATGTCGAATAAAAAAGAATCAAATTTAAATTACATTTCCTCCCTTATTTAAATAATAAGGACACTTAGTTTTTTGGAAATACTTGTGATATAAAATAGTCCATGAAAATACTGTGGGAGAAAAATAATTCGCAATGAATGGTTTAGGAACCTTTTGATACTGTTTTGAATACATAAGAGTTTCGTTGTTTGATTTTATCCAAGAACATTAAAACTTATTGTTTTTTCGAAAAAACCCCCCTCAAAATATGACCAAATGAAAAAATATCGTCTTTTAGAAAACATTGTGAAGTGTTGGAAGTGTTGAACATACAATATTTGAAAAGATTCTGATTTGTCATCGAGTAAATCTTGAAAAATCGTTCAACTGATATGAAAAACCAAAGGGGGGGGGCGGGGGATGTTAGAGGACTTCTCTTCTAAGATAAGGTTAGGGCACTGAAAACTAAACTATCCTTTTTTCTTGAGCTAAAAACATTGAATGTCTGTAAGAACAGCTCAAGACCGAGAAACGTAAATTTTCTCGTTGTGATGAAAATTATAAACTTCCTATATTTGAAGTCCGGATTATGTACTGACCATTCGCACATAAGCCATTTAAGAAAATTAGAAATGACAAGTTATTTGAAACTATTGCAACTCTCGCATCTATATCTTTCATTTACCACACCGTGGACAATGTTAATCCGACAATACTAAGCACGGTAAATTGTTATCGATTCCAAGAGACAATTCGAGAAGAATCTTTTGTAAATTTCTGTTTTCTGATTTGTAATTTCTTTTAGAAGTTTGTATATTTGTGTATTTTTCTTTATCTCAAAAATATGTACATTTGATTTTAGATGATGATATCAAGTAGACACCCCCCATAATATTAAAAAATTTAATTGTCAGATAACCTCCAGTTCCGCTGGATTCAAACAATAAAAGCAAGAAATCATAACCTAATCCTTCTGACAAGATACTATAAACCCGATCCCTTAGAAAGGGCTTACCGTAAACATGTCATAAGACAATTGGTATTCATTCTAACAAAATATAATTCAATATACCATATTTCACAGCCTGTTTCCCTTATGAATGTGAAACCGAATGGGATGTGCTTTGGTCACGGATGTTGTAACTGGGTTGCATGATAATTGTCTATCCTGACTTAGATCGCAAAACCATGGTTATGTTTGTTAAATTGAAAAAGCCATAATCTTTGAAGTTGATGTCCATCATCCACATAACTTGAGGCACAACTAGCAGAAAACGCCACTAACACTTCCTCTGCCTGAAGACATTGCAGTGCAGTTATTTGTTTCTTTGAGCATCCCGAACTTACTAGTTATCAACCAAGGGAACCGTATCCCTTCATAGTACTATTTACGAGTATCAATGCATCCGGTCATGATCATCTCTACTTAAAATGCAGTTTAGTTCAAAACAGAATCCTTTGGATACCATAGTCCATGTTAATGGTAAACCCTTTAGTGTATTTAAAGATTCTATTTAACCTCACTTGATGATCTTTATTGAGTAGGTCGTGCTTGATAACGAGCACAATAGCATACAGCATGCACTAAGTCTGGTCTACTATATGCATACATGAGTGACACAGATCTACTACGATAATCAGATAGGTCTAAGGTTTTCCTCCACTCAGATCTACATCTAGTTTGGTTTTTAGTAGCCCAATGGTGGTACCAATAAGGAGTGACATTTGTCCATATTATGCTTTTTTATAAGAATTCTAAATCGTTTACTTGTCCTGTCTGATAAAAATACCTTTTGGGTACTGGTGTTAAACTGAAGTCCAAAAAATAATTTCATCTCCCCCATATAAGGACATAATTCAAAATCAACTAACAATAACTTTTTCAAATCTATTTGAATTTTATGATTTGTAGACCCAAAAATTAGCCATCAACGTAACTTACACTAGAAGAATAGCCTCCCCGTATATTTATCTTGAATAAAGTTGTGACAATTGTACCTTTAGTAAAGCCTTGGACGATCAGGAAAGTTGGAAAAGTTCATCATACCAGCTCTTGGAGCATGTTTTATCCAAACAAAGCTGTCCTCAGAAGTAGTACCTATTTCGTATGATCTGGATCAACAATCCTTCTGGCTGAGCACAAACCCCCTCCTATCCGTTGGACCATTAAGAATGCCGTTGTTATGTTGTTTTCATCAACGTCCATACTGATAATAGGAAAAGAACTTGTATGACTTGTCTTAGCTAACAAAAATCCGAACTTGCTTCCCAAGCGAGCAACTGTGCAAATGATTCTTCAAATCAATACCCCTTTTCCTGATCATAACCTTTAGCTACAATTCCGCGCTTATGTTGCGAATTACAGTCTGATCCTTCATCCTACTTGTTCTATCCATAACCACTTTAGCTTTATAATCATATAGCCAAATGTTTAGTCGACTAGTTCCCAGACTTTAGTCTGTCGAACTGAAGAAGTTCATCCTTGCCATAGCTCGATCCAAGCAGAAACAGCCATTGCCTCCTTAATGTTTCTTCGTTCCAACAATACTCACCGTGAAAGCGAAACATACACATATCAAGATCTGTGGCAAGGCTGTCGTCTAGTTTGAACTAGCATGTGTTTTGGATTTCCACGAAGCTTTTCTAATGGATGACTCTGGTACCAACGGTAATCATGACTTTGTGTTGAAAGAATGCACATCGGTATTATTAATGTTGCGTGGATGAAGACTCACCTCAATTTCTTGTACCCTTGAACAAAAAGGGAATTAGATAAATTCAACATCTTGAAATGATGCATTTGTGTGCATTGATCATTGATTTTGTCCATTATCAAGTACCGTGTATGGCTGGATTGTAATATTCTTCAAGTAAATAGGAACTAAAGAGCAATTTCCAACGCTGTCTATATATTGTGTCTACTATACTGATCGCTAATCTTCGTTCTGGCTGTATGACCATATTACAACATTTTAAACTGGGGGCACGGGGTCAGAGTTGTCATAATCTGACGCCTTTTGTCCTTGAGGAACGAGGCCTAAAGAGACATTTTCAACAGACATCTCTTGTCGTTGTGGTGCGAGGTCTGAACTGTTGTGATCAGACATCATTTCTTTGATTTCATCAAACTTGATATGAATGGACTCAACTATTAAGCGTGTTCTCTTGTTGTAAACACGATATCCCTTTGACTGAGTAGAATATCCCACCATGACACATGGATCCCCTTTTTCTTTCATCTTATCCAGATTTTCCCCATCTCTAGTTATGTAACAAATGCAACCAAAGATGTGAAGATGTTTTATTGAAGGTTTCCTGTCATTTATGATGTGATATGCGCCGTCTTTCATGAGTGGAAATGATGATTGATCTGTTCTTAGAATAGCATAGCGTTGCAACTCTGCTTCAAGCCCATGAATTAATAATGTGAAGCTTAGAAGCTGAAAAGCATCCGTTCGAGCACCTAACAAGAGTACGGTTCCGACTATTCAACACGCCATTTCTTTCATGATACAAGGAGTGGAAGTTTGATGTTCAATGCCTTCTTCTTTGAAATAAGCATGGAGTGTCTTGTTCAAGAATTCCGTGCCTCTGTCAGTACGGACAGTAATAACTTGAGCTTGAAGATTGCGTTGAATCATCATGAGAAAGTCTTTGAGAACTTCTGGTGTTTCATCCTTGGATCGTAGAAAAAGATATACCAAGTGTATCATGAATAGTCATCAACATCACCAGAATATACTTCTTCCCATTTATGCTTGCAACGCGCAGTGGACCACACAAGTCCATGTGAACCAATTTAGTCCTTATTCTTTGGAACTAGGAATTACATTGATCTTTGAATGACCTTCTTTTTGCTTTACCTCATTTCACAAGACGAACATAGATGGATCCTTGACTATATTTCAACTTAGAAAGCCATTCACAACCTCTATCTTTGAGGAAAAGGGTTATGTAATCGAAGTAAATATTAGAAAGGCTTTGATGCCCTAACCCATTGCTAGAGTTTGGTTGAAGCTTTAAGCCATGAAACGATTGGAGTTTTGATGAAGTTTTTTCTTTAAGATATTATTGTGTAGAGATTCAGATCCCGAATACCAGTTTAGTAAATGCGTTTCCTGAAGATCTCTCACAAAACAAGTAGATTACCAAAAGCAACTCCAAATCACATCACAGAATTGACCAACCCGAGAAAAATTGTAGGATTGTGAGGCCTTCGACGTAATAAACTCCGTTTGATCGAAACACATTACCCTCGAATCAAGTCTCCTATAACCAAGAAATAGGAGCAAAACGCATCATTTCCAAGAAACAACATGTACCCAGAAAATTTGCTCCACAAAATTTACACAACACTTTGAGATTGCCCGTCATGTGCTTCGGCATCAGAGTCCCAACAATGAATAGATGGAGTTTTAACAATCATCAAGAGAATTAGAGGACGATTTGTAACATTTGACAAATATGATCCTAAGGAATTTTCAATATCTTCAAGACATTATTTATCCTAGGAGACAATGACTATGTGTGACTAATACTTGTTGGAATTCCCCCAATTCCAAATCTTTCCTAATCTTAGGAATCCATATCTTTTTGATCCTAAGGGCATTTTTGACCATGTAATAACCTGAAGGACAACTCTTATGCTATCCGGAAGGCATAATCCATTTCCTAAATTGTATTCTCATACAACTCCTTATAAGTAATCTCTTGTGATTACTGAATAAGTGGTGATCTGATTCAACGTTTTCTTAAGGGTGATGCAACAGATTTGTTCACATTTGTCTCTTGGTGTTTACTAGCACTAATAGGCACTACATTAGTCTTCATAGTTCTAAAGCATTCACGTCTTTAAGTATCGAGAAACACAAGCAATCCATGATTAGAAATAAACACACATGTTCCACTATTTCAGTACAAACCTAGCATTACTTTGAAGTTACTGGAGTTTTGAACAGTCATTACACTATTTACAGTACTTTTGTTTTTTAGAAAAACAAGAAATCAATGATGGAGTCTTCTACTTCCCATCTTTTGAAAAACATCACATGACATAGTTTGGCACGATCTAATCTTTAACTTGATAAGCACTTAAGCTTTTGGATCCATGCTACCACTAGTATGTGAATTACTCTGAATAATTAGACCTGAGCGGAATATTATTCCAAGAAGCATGAGGCAACTATGGTGTTTCTAGTTTGTGTTTGTGGGGAGCAAATCTATACATTTGTGTGTTTTAAGCACATTTGTGTTTTCGAACCGCTTGGTTTCTATACCCGCTGCAAAATCATCTGTTGAGTGACAGGTTAAACAAACATACCGACTCATTAGTTTATTAACCTACTTATTCGTTTGAAAACTTCTCATTTCAGGGGAAATTTGAAGAAAGAGTCTGTTTCACTAAAAATGATTGTTTAGTGAATCCTTTGATCATTTGGCGTCGAACAACAGATGTTTATCAAACGAGTTTCCCAGACTTTCCCTTTTAGTTACTAAGAATGAGTTTCTTAAACTCATTTTAACACACAAGTTCTAGTCTTTGCATTTGAGCATTCAATTCTTGTATTTCATGATAATTGTTCAGTTCTTATTTTGCAATACTATGAAAAGCCTTTTCTTGCAACTGGGTTTGTTTTTCATCTGTTCTTTACACATGTTGTAAAAAAAGTTTTAAGAGAAATAGAAGATGTTTTTCTAGTTTAGCAAAACTCTTTTAAAAGCTTCTTATACTACAGTATTGACATACTTCAGTTTGTTTTGACAGCTTTAGTGCAAGACATTCACATTCTTTGACTTTATGAAGATACAAGCATTGTAATTCAGTATTAGCATTTAAATCAGACAGAGAATGCAAATACGAACATGTAACATCTTTAGACACACACTCTTCGAGAAGTAGATCATATATGTTTGAAAAATCAGCCTTTTCTGATTCAAGTTCGTCAATCTCCTTTTCAAGGGATTTAACGTACTCCAAATCGTCATGCATTTCTCTTTTTAGTTCATGAACAAAACAATGACTGTCCAGTATAGTTTTTGTTTAGAAAGAGGCATTAATAACGTTTTGATCAAAACTTCCAATACCTCTAGCAGTTGGGTTAGGAAATGCACTATTAGTATGATTAGACCAAGCTTGTTCACAAATTGTTCTAAAATGATTGAAGTTGTTTGTCATTTCATTATAAACTTGTCTACTTTTACTAATGGATTTAGAAACGGGTAGAAAGGACACGTTTTTGGCAATGTTTGGTTTTGTTCTGTTAAACGTTTTTCTCCACATTGTCTTCCTAACTGTTTTAGCGTGTTCCAACTGATCAAGATAGGTTTTGAGTGGTGGTTATAAAAGTTTATAAAGACTGTGGAAGTGATATTGGATATGTTTTAATCATATGTTTTTCACTTTGTCTTTATCCAATTTTGATCTACCTCTCCTTTTCAAGAGTCCACAGTCTCTTCCCCATTGGGGCAAAAATCTTTTTGCCTGGATTCAGAAGTATCATATGGTGATACTCATACAAACTAGCTTTTCATGATTGAGCTAATCTTGAGGTACTTTTGGATTAGCAAAAGGTTGATGTACCATTATACGTGCGGCATGCGTTTGGTGCTAACAAGTGAAAGTCCTGGAATTGACTGATTGCGTTTATAAAAAATTTCATTTAAAAACTTTAATTAGTTTTTCATTTTCAATCATCGTGTTCAATGTCTTTTCCTTCCTAACATTTAAATCCGAAAATAACCTACTTTTCTCTTTGAGTTGACCTTCAAATTGTGACCTAGTTAACAGACTCTTTTTTGACTAGCCAATCGTGTTTCTGATTGACAACTGAAACTTTCATAGGTTATTAGTTTTTAAACCCTCTGTATGTCAATGTATTTAACGTAGCTAATAGGTCCTAGAGTATCATTTAACTATTTGTTTGAAGTATTTTATAATCACGGTCGTTCGTTCATTAAGGCTTTGTACTTCCCAAGCCTCAGTCTGTTTGGTCTGAAGTGCAATCAGACAACTTATCTCGATGCTAGATCTCCCTAGAGCCCACTAGTCTCATCAAGGTAGTTTTGCACTCCTTCAGTTCTGAGTTAATGATAACGTTTGTCTTACTTTAATAATAATACCGTTATGTTTTCCTCCGTAACAAGATCAAATTAGCAAAAAAGTTAGCAAGCGCGAACACGCTCATCAACACAATCTGCCGCATTTTTGATCAACCTTGTTATCATTAGTACATAAATTTGATATCAGGAATGACATTGCATCATCCATCTCCAAAACATATGTTGTCGTTATTGGGATTTTCAGGTTGCTCAGAAATGTCGAGCCTCACATTGGCAAAACACATCATTTTCATCATGGTTTTTGTACCTGTTCCAAAAGCCTCCTGTACTTAGTAGAACCTTGGATTCTTCAGGTGAGGACCATTCCTGATATCTTGCCATGTAACTATAATTGTCTTCCAAATTCTTGTTCATCAATCTCTTCATACCGTTTCTTTTAGCCAATTCATTTGCTCAGCTTGAAGTGGAACACCTTGTTCACTTGTTTTGCACATCATCATCTTCTCCTTGGTGATACGCGTAGTCTTTAAACACGCTTTGGCATCCTTCATTCCCTTGCATAGTTGTTCCCGAAATCCCTTGCATTAAAAGCACAGTATCCGTATTTGTTGCACTAACCTTGACTGCCTACTGTTTCACAGCCCCAGCAAGCTGTTCATCGTCCTTTGATTCCCAAACTCCCTGACTGATTGTCGAAGTTATAGGGAAACCTTTGTGGTATCTCAGTCGTGTTCCTGAGTTTTGAAGAAGTTCGAAGGTTGTTGTTGTAGGTTTGTACCGCTTCTTTGAAATACTTAGCAAGGAGTGCCAATTTCATTTGCATATCCTTATCCACCTGAGCTTGTTCTGGATCTCTGTCATCCTCAGATAACGGACTCAGATTGAGGAGTAACGGTTATGGAGCGGAGCTCTTTGGCCTTTGTGGTCTGGTAGTTACGCAAACTTGGGTCGTATGGAAAAGATTGCATGTATAATTGTGCATTCGATCTATGATGTTTTGGTGCTTGATAGTAGTTTTATCTGAATATGGTTGAGCAGCCCGCAAGAATTGTTAACGGATTGCACTTCTGGCAAAACTACTCAGAACGCATATCATTTTACTTCATTTTGAAACTGCTTTAGAATGTCCAAACAGCCTGTGATATGAACTGTGTCTATTTCCTTCCTCTCTCATGCTTTGAACACCGTCACAAATCTTGACCAATACAGATTGAAGTTGTTGAAGAAATTGAACATTCACTCTCGCATTGTTGAACTTGCAAGTTGTTTCCTTGTCCAACTCATTCAACAGTTAATAAAAACCGGGAATAGTAAGACTCATGGATTATCCATCTCGATAAGTAAACTTCCCAAATTCCTAAAATAAGATTGTCTTTACATCTTGTACGTCATACGATTCATACCTGTTGTAGCCTTTCAATGGCAGTACCACAATCTCCTTACGCTGTGTTGCATACCAGCCCCCAGCATCAACAGTTGAGTAAATTCTCTCCAATACCCAGTCAAAATCAAGAAAATAGCTTCCTTGTTCAGCTTGAAAGTAAAGTTTTTCTCACTGTTGTCAATGTTGATTATTGTCCTCACGCTTCTTCATGTGGCAGCTACCTGGTGTTAATGTTTTCTACTGGCTCAACAGCTGCAATGAGTACGCTCGTGGGCGTATATGGACCTTCAAAGATGCACTTCCTCAGATATTCACCATTCGATTTAGTGTCAAGGTATCGTAGAAAACGCGAACGCCACTGAGAATATCTTCCTGGTCCAAGCATCGGTGGACGATCTTTTGAACCAGCTGCCATGAATTGTTTGTGCATGTTGGGGCTAACAATTGAGTATGTTGTTAAACTGAGTAGACATGATGAATGATTAGTTCTGAAATATGAAAGTGTGAAGATATAGTTGATCTTAAATGGATATGATGTGATTGAAATTAATGTGGGATATGATGTGATTGAAATTGTGGTTGTATGCAATTCACGTTCACGGGATTTTACACGTCTATGATTAAAACCGATAAATGAATTAACGGGATTTTACAAAATCAATAGAAAACCGTGAATGAATAATCGTTGGTAGTTAATGGTTTGTTTGTTGTGAATGATTTGTGCAGTTTAAGTCCTTCTCGATGGTTTTGGTTTTGGTTTGTTTGGAATTCGGCGCAGTTGGATTATGAAAAAAAAAATTACCTTATTACCAAAATCTAAATTTGGTGTAAAAATAAGCTAAAAAGGCTATAGAAAAAATTATATTTTACTTAATTTTTCCCGCCAAAAAGTGTCGCTAAAAAGGTGTCGACCGAAATTTTTTTTACGCTATTACCAAAATTTGAATTTGATGTAAAAATAAGTTATAAAGGCTATATAAAAAATTACATATTACTCAACTTTTTCGATAAAAAAATGTCGCTAAAAAAGGTCGTCTGGATACTCTTTATCAAACCGCTAGTTTATTCTTTATCAAACCGCTGGCATTATTATAATGACAAGTCGCTGCCTGTTAGCACAAACCGCCGTGAGATATGGCAAAACGCCGTGTATTATTTTAATATCAAATTGCTGCCCTTTTTTCTTTGAGTAAACCGCCGTGGACTCAAACCGCTGTTTGGTAACTCGCCGTTTAGCAACTCGCTGTTTAGCAATTCGCCGTTTAGCAACTCGCTGTTTAGCAACTCGCCGTTTAGCAACTCGCCGTTTAGCAACTCGCCACTGTGGTCAACAAACCGCCGTTGACTATTTCCTTAATTTTCTTATTATTAAAGTCAACTCGCCTTTGACCAAGTCAAACCGCCGTGGCACTTTTTTCTTAAATCGACGATTCTTTCACCCTTTCCTGTCAAACCGTCGTATAGAATATGATATTCTATCCAACTCTCCACGAAGAACACAAGGACGATTTGAGCAAAATAAACCCAAATAAGCTTTCTAGGCACGAAATTAGGCTAGAAACATGTAATCCAAAGATGGTGTATGAAGATTAAACACACATTAACACGTATATCTTTGTTGATCATCAAAAGCGAAGCAAACCTCCACGAAGAACACGAAATAAATCCGAACCTTATAAGCTTTGTAATCGAACTAGGAGCTTGTAAATCTCTTGTAATAGCAACACATGAACCTCTTAAGCATTTATAACAAGAAACAACAAGATTAACCAACCAATTAAGCCCAAAATAAGCTTTGAGCCGTGGGCTTTTTTTCAACCAAAAATAAGCCACGAATTTTGAGCTTATTAACCACACAAATCAAACACGAATCCACCTTTATTTTGAGCTTATTAACCACACAAATCAAACACGAATCCACCCTTTGCTCTGATGCCAATTGTAGGATCCCGTAATCACTTCATAACAGATATCATACACGAATCAAGAACTAGAAATGAGAAAGAGAGGTGAGTTGTTCTAGAGAGAGAAAGAAGAGAGAGAGAGAGATGAGAGAATATGGAAAGTGGAATTATTTAGAATGAAACAACTAACTCTTTTCTAAATAGAAAAGAGTTTATATACCCCGTCGCGTTAAATGACGCGCGGGATATTTAACTAGGACCCGGGCTCGGGTTTTGCTTGGGATTAAACCCGAAACATATACAATATTAGATTAACTATCGAGCCCGATTCCTGATACTTTCCTATTACAACGTTAACTAATTGATTGACCGAGACTTAAATACATAATGAACGAACTTCATGTTCGACTCAATATTTTGAGGCTAACAATCTCCCCCGAAGTGAGTTCATTGATGACACTCCTTCATGAGATCAATGAGATTGCTTTTGTCGTTAAGCTCATGTGGTCTTGGTCTTTCTCTTTGTTCTTTGTTGTAGGCTTGTTCCTTCATGCTTTGCGATCTTGACTTTGAGCCTTTGTCATTGTCTTTATCGTCTTTGCCATCTTGTGATCTTGAGACTTTGACCAACATTCTCATACTGTGCCTCATCTTGAAAGCTTCAAATCAGAGTTTGCGGAAGTCTTTGTCTTTAAATCTTGAGCTTTCTAGATAGTATGTCTTCGTAGATTGAGCATTTGAATGGGATTAAGGTTGCCATTACCACCGTTTGACCTGCAGGTTTACGTTAGTGATAAACGAGAAAGAATCAATATGAGAAACAACACATATACAGAAGCTGAATCAATGTGTATTTGTCACATCCATCAAGACACCTCCTGTTAACCGCTCGCTATGACTTCACCGGTGATTGATCTTGTGTCTGTACCCGATTCTCCCACTGTGCATCGGCCTTTACCAACCACCATAGCCACAACTGCAACAACAACAACAATTATGACAACTATTCCTCTACCACATCAGCCACAACAAGTCTCCTCAGATTCCATCTTACTCAACCGTCTAGGAGAAACTCGAACAACATATCGCGATTTGAGTTGGATGCGAACCAAGCCTTGGATGAAAGATTAGACAAACAAGGGTCCAAACAGTTCAGGTTGGAGAATCAGATATTCCCATCAAGTGCAGCAAAGCAGTGGATAAAATAGTCCACGGATGCTTGTTGACGGGCTATGCACGCGCCACTTAATGGAACACTTCAGAACTCTGCCAGAAGCTGATATGAAAAAATTCTTCAAACCGAATGTGGGAATCCAAAATCCACCAAACTCATGAAGATCCACATTCCGCTGTACGATGCTCTGAGAAGTCTATGGCCGCAGATAACAGAGACAAGCCCTGTCTACTTGAGCTGAAAGCCAAGGAAAAAGAAGAAAAAGAGACATGGCTCACCTAAAACACCATCTGGCTCTCCACCTCATCCTCCCCTCCTCCACCCACCACCAGCAGGTCCCTCTGGAACTTCAGGAGCCTCTGGCGCTTCTGGGTCGTCTCAATCACCACCTCCTCCTCCACCTCCATCCAACACTCAGGGTGGTCAATCTACAAGCACCGCTGCCCCCAGCTCCTCAAAGACGGCTGCTTCAGCAGAATATACGGCTTGTGGACATGACCGAATCACCCCCCCCCCCAGAATTAACCTTCGATCACACCAATTTCCTGAAGAAAATCCTTAAGGTGATGATACGACTGCAGACGAACAAGCATACTCATCTAGTGGTGAAGACGTTGGACGTGATCATATTCCCACTGTCAAACTTTAAGGCATGTAAACTTGAGGCAGAGCTGGTGGAAGCCTATCACTAAAGACCGACCTGCTACACCTGAACCTGCCTGGTCCATCCCATCATTTACGAACAACTGGGCCTCTGCTCTGAAGTCTACCTATACACCTCCACCAAAGAACTCACTACTTGCTCAGATCGGTGATATGGCAACATTCATGGACTAGTATTGCAAAAAATAAGGAATCTCTGAACTGACTCAAAAAGACCTGGAAGGCCCTGCATATGAAATTGTCAAAGTCTTTCATCCCGACGTAGTTCATCTCTAGTTCCAAATGGAAGAATGCCACAAACTTCTCACCGATCAAGTAGACGATACAATCCTAAGGTACAACGTCAGCAAACCACTACCGTTGGGTGGTGATCCAGGTCATGTCACAATACAACCGGATTTCTTCTTCAACAAAGACTTGGAATATCTACAGTACGGCCGCAAAATGGGCAGGCCTGCCTTGTCAATCTCGAAGATGAAGGCTGCATATTATCCTGATGTTGACTTAGAGCAAATGGTACCGGATCAGATGTGGATTGAAGAAGAATGCAAGTATGACGTCACTGCGATGTATGGTATATCTCACTGGTGGTTTCAAAGACAACGGTTCTACATTGATCGACACACATCTGAAGGTGATCACAGGGCTGTACGAACCCATATGCGTATCTTAAGTGTCGTCAGAATTGAAGTCTTCCCAATGTATGGGTACAATTACATGAAGAAGATTGTCCTTTGTCGAGCTAATCTCAAGGAATATGCCATCGCGGAAAGGGACTTCAAATATTTGTACCCTAGTGACTTTGAAGATCCGTACTTGTTGAATCTTCAAGGTCCCTTGAACCATCTCTCACCCAAAGACAAAAAGATTCTCACTACTGCTGTCAACTTATGGACCAGAAACTTGGTTACCAGACGCAGTTAAACCTCACCAAACCTCGATGGGATGCCAAGGGATCTGAGTACAAGCATGACTTCATAGTAATTGACTCTCCAAGGGCCGTCACGTTTAGGGACAAATATGGGGTTCAGATGATCATGAGGTTCAATGAAATCCACAAGTTCAGTGATGGTACTCTACACCAGATCGATGAAGCATTGGATTACAGAGTCAAGGAATTCAGGGTCAACAGGAGGAATCCGGGTTTGGACACACGGTTTTGGACGAAGAAAGACGTCGACAGAAGCAAGGAGTTTATGTTTGCCATACAGAAATGACTTAAGACAAGACGTATCTTTCGGAATCTGGAAAGCTTTGTTGGTGGCAGGATAAGAGAAGGAGACTACCGACTGCTGAAGAGAACCGAATGAGGGGTAGCTTTCTTATATGTTGTTGTCATATGTACATTCTAAAATAGTGATTAAACTGTCTCTTAGGCTTGTATATTAAGTATTCATATGTTCCATAATCGGCTTGTATAAACCTGACACACTTTCTCCCAAATTTTCCTAACTTAAATCAATTGAGACCCAAAATCTCAACGGATTTGAAATTTTTGCTCGGGGGAGAAAATGTGATTTAATTATGAAAATCTGATAAAAATTGTGATTTCTTAACTCAAGTGTAGGCTCTCCTATATGTGCTAAACTCTTTCGAATATCGATGCACATATTGAGGGGGAGCGAATGGTTATGATGGCAATTGTGGAATCACCTAAGACCGACCATGTAATTACTTTATCGGAGTTATAAGGATGGTAAGGTTAGGTACTCGATCCCACGATCCCGCCAGAGCCGGAGGGATCTACCCAGGGACAATCCACTAGTTAGTGTAGAAGTCCTTAGGTATGATTATAAAAGGAGTAATGTGAGAATAAGGGAATAGTGCGGACTGAGATGGAGCTAGTACTGGAACACACCCAACAAGGTTCTAGTAATGAAATCTCGGTAAGCACTGAAGGGGTTGAAGAATGAAAAAGAAATGCTAAGATAAAGGGTGAAAAGAAAGCAGCCCTCCTTAAACCTTAGGCAGAAACCGGGTCACTACATATGCTGTCAGAATCACATGGTTGATTGCTGACATTGAAGACAAGTATCATGGACCCAGTGATACGCTGCACAACCCTCCCTAGCCACTCAAGATCCCTCAAAGGATTCTTGTTTCACTTCTCACGGAGATCAATACATTTCTATCGTCTCTCTCACTCCGAGTTAGACGATATTGAAAAGGTGGCAGTCCGCTCCAGCCTCCGACTACCAAAAACCAAAAATGCACTATTGAGTCTAGAGCCATGAGATCATCAATAAATCTCGTTAGGACACTATTCCAATATACTTGTGTTTCACACACTGTGAAAACAAGGATTATCTTAAGAGTCCTACGCATTATCCTTGTGATATTGCCAGAACATCCGAGTGATACGAAAGTATTCACAGTGAAGATGGAAATCCTGCTAGAGCCAACATCAAACAAGCTCTAGGTAGGTGACTTGTGAGATCCTTAATGGATCAAACTTGTGACACTGGGCATCGATTCGGTCCAGATTATGAATTGACGGAGGATGAATTTTGATAAAAGCTTAAAACTCTCGATGTGTTACAAAAATCACTTTAACTAGTGACACATCGATTGATTTTCAAATCAATTTTATCTTCAATCGGTGAGAGAGTAACTCACTGATTCACTCTTACCGTTCTATTAGTAGCAATACTATTAGTGAGGTAGCCTGCTTTGAGGTGTCCGGTAAAGAGATACTAGCAAGTACAGTGAATCTAATGCATCTGCGTTAGATGATCTAACACTTTGAGCTGGAAACCCTATCAAGGAGGTTCTTATAATGAATCTACCTAATCACAGGTACAATATTTATACTGTAAAACGGTCCTCACGAAACCGAAGGTTAATGCAATCGAACTTTGACGAATGACAAAGCCATATTCGTCACCAAGCTTTATTGTTAACTGTTGTATTTCAGGATTACATAAAGATGGAGATGCAGATGCCTCGTTCCAGTAAAGTCAATTCACAACCCCATGCTCACACTTAATGTTTCTAATCAAAGACATCATGACAACTGAAAGACCTACAACACAGCTTCCGCAACTCTGATAAGTACTATCATGATCCAGAAAAGTGTGAGTATGCGGGTCCGAAAGTCACAACATCACATGAAGGCAATATTCCACAACAAGGATGATTAAGAGATTTAAAGTGGATGGTGATCTCAAAGAAAGCTCAAAGATCACTCAAGTCCAAGGAACAAAGCTCAAAGATCACTACTTAATGTACAACGACAAATGTTGAAGAATCAAAAGACTACAAGCCAGAATCAAAAGATTAATTCAAATATAATGCTAAGATTCAATTTGTATTTTCTGGGGTGACCTCCCTTAGGGGGAGATTGTTAGGATTAAGAAAATCCATGTAAAAGACTCGGTCACCCCGTGTTATATCTAGCATAGGTTAGCTCGTAGTCTTAGTTTTAATCTTTTAGTTACCGTACGACTTATGGTGTTGGGCCGGGTCTTTACCCACTTGTTAGCCCACTCCATGGCCCATTTAGGGGCACCAAAACACTTGTATAAATACCCGTTTCCAGCCATGTGAAGGGATTGGTTGTTTATTTGATAATACACACACTTAAAGGTGTTTTCTCTCACTAGACAAGTCACTTTCTCTCTCTAGAAATTTGGCCAACCCATCATTCCTAAGCTTGTATTGTAATATCCAATATACTACAACATGTCTTCCTGATCTAAAATTATTGGCGACGCTGTCATTCTGAAGTTTGACATGCACGTCTATACTTCCGTCCTTACTTCCGAAGAGGTTAAAAGCCTTGTTGCAGAATACGCTATTCCTTCGGACCTTCATCCCTGTGTTCCTCCCTCTGGTCTGACTATGAACATGCTACTGATTGATAAGATAGGTATATATGATCAGTATCTAGAGCTGTCGGGTGTAATGGTTCCTTTTTCTACCTTTCTCTTTGGCGTCATTAAACACTTCCGCGTACATATCTCCCAATTAGTTCCATTAGGTTTGAACCGGTTAACTATGTTTGAGATATACTATCGTAGTTTTGAAATAAATCCCTCTGTTAACCTATTTCGTGCCTTTTATAAACTCAATAAACAGGGTCATTAGTTCTCTTTCGAACGTCGTTCAGGGAAGGGAGGTCAGGGCAAGATTTTTAATGAGTTTTGCACGAGTTTAAAGCACTCAAAGGATCATTTTTTCCTTATTGACCGTCGTGCTATTCTGGACGCTATGTCATGGAGGCATCAAGATTCTAGTATGGTCGATCCTCCTCCTACTTGTGTCTGGGCCGAGGACATTCGCCGATTGTGTGAAAACGTAATCGACCTTCATCCTGTTCATCCAGCCATGCTATATGCGATTGGTCTTACAACCATATGGAAGCATGTGGGGGCACCATCCGGTTTTTAAAGATGGTGAAGGGACTGGTAACATTATTGTACTACCATTATTCGTATATATTACTCGATTGCTATGTTTCCTTCTCACTTGTTTTGTTCTTTCTTTTGCAGTTGCTACCAGTATGTCTCAATTCCTTAAGTTCTCGATGGCTGGAGGTGTGAGCGCTGGTAAGGGAACGGCTCTCATGGCTAACGAAGTTGTATACCAGCACACTACCTCGCCTTTGCCTTCCAGCTCTCTGATCCCCGAGAAATCTGACCATCAGAAGGTTGTTGAGTATGAAAACGAGAGGGTCCTTGCGGCGAAGAGGAAAGCTCAAGCGGCCAAGGATAGAGCAGTCGAGAAGAGAGCTGCCACCAAAGGAGCTTCCCATCGACCGAAGAAGAAGAAAACAACACCCTTGTCCTTTGCTCTATCAGACTCCTAGGCAGATGGATCCAACCGTAGTGGCTCTGGTACTCATCATTCTGCTTTGCCTCTTAGTACTATCATTCCAAATAAAGCTGAACTCACCATCGAAGGTGATGGCCTTATTTTAGAGTCTGTCAATCTAGTAGAGGAAGACACAAACCATAATCTTCACAACGTGGAGGATACTACCAAAGTCAACTCTCCCTTTTCCGAACACTCCCCCCGTTCTCAACACTCTAATCCCTCCGATGAGTATACGCATGACGTGAGGAATGAGCCGACTCATACACACGCTTTTGGCTCGACCGGTAAGTGTCTTACTATTCTCCCTTGTCTTTTCTTTATTACTTCAGTTCGTCTTACCTTCCTTTGTATTAGGTCATGGAGTAAACTCTTCTTCTGGTGGTTCACATTGCCAAGCCTTATCGAGGCGTAATCCTGTGGCGACGGCATTGGTTCGTTCCCTCATTTGTTAAATTACTCCGTGTTGTGTACATCTTATCGCTGACTTGGGTCTGACCTATGACTAACTTTCTTCGTTGAAGGTAGCTCCCTACGGGGTGACGTGGGCCCTCCCGTGCCTTTAGTCCCGGCCTGGTATTTGACTACTCACTCCCTTTTGAATGAAGATGAGTCTTGCCGGGACATGATGATAAATTTAACTACCCCTGCTGTTCGAGATCAACAGAACTGGTTGAGTGATTATCAGACTCTCTAACGTTCGTGGTTCGAACTTAGTCGCAGAGCCTTAGCCCAGATTGACATCTTGCAGAGATACGAAGCACTGAATGAGGATTATAGAGAGTTGTATGAGTCCTATCGGTCTTGCCAAGATGTTTCCGACAGGTTGACCAAGACACAGAATCAGCTGGTGGACACTGTTTGAACCGGAACAAGTTATCTGATGATCATAAAGCGTTGCAACAAGTGCACATGGGCTTTGTCGACAAAGAGGCGGACCTGAATGATAAGCTTGCTGCGGTGGAGAAGGAAATGGATGATCTTCTGGATAAAAACCGAGAGAGAAGAGCGGAATTGGAAGCAGACATTGCTTCCAAAACATCCTCTTTGACCGAAGTCGAAGGTGTTGTTAGCACATTAAAAGGTGATCTAGAGTGTTTGACTGTACACTTAAGCCATGCAGAAATTGTTAGACATAACTATGTTCGTCAGCTGCTTCCCACTGTCTTTCAAAGGCTTATGTCTAGCGATGAGTATAGGAAGAGTCTATCCGGGTAACGTGCGTCACTTGGCCATTGGCACTTAGACTCATCGGGGTGTAGAACACTTGCCAGGATAAAAATAGCGTAGACATTGGTTACATGAGTCGGCTCGGGGTAGCTAATCATTACTGGAACCACAAATTGGTTATATCTAATTTTTGCGTTTTTAGGAAAATTATTCCTCTCCCTAAATAGGGAGGGAATCTTCATTAAAAATAACAATCGTCATTACATTAAGCATTCATTGAGTCATCGGAATTCTAAACACAATAGCTTCTATACGTAGCACTTCCTAAGGTTGATGGTGTACCAAGTCCGAGACACCTTCTTTCCTCCCATTATTTGTAACTTATAGGAACCATTTCGGTATGCTTCCGTCACCCTATAGGGTCCTTCCCACTTTGGCCCTAGCTTGCCTTGATCTTCCACTCTACTAGCTTTATTCCTTCAGAATACATATTCGTCCGGCTTAAACGACATTGGTCTTACTTTTTGGTTATAGTACTGCTCCATCTTGGTCTTGTATTTGGCTTCTCTTATAGCAGATGCTTCTCTTATTTCTTGAAGGAGATCCATGTTGAGACGCAACTCATCCTTATTTTCATCTTCCCTAATCATCATGTTCCGGTGAGTAGGCATTCCTATCTCTGCCGGTATGATGGCTTCACTTCCGTACATGAGGCTGAAAGGGGTTTCACCGTTGCTTTGTTTCAATGAGGTATGATGGGTCTAAAGTACGTTGGGTAGCTCGTCTACCCATCCCGCCGTTTCTCTTCCTAACCTCGCCTTGATCCCTTTCATCAGAATTTTATTAGCCCTTTCCACCAAACCATTTGCTTGTGGATGGGCCAAAGCCGTGTTCATCTGTTTTATGTTTAGAGACTCACACCACCCTTTGAAAGGGTCGTTGACAAATTGAGTTCTGTTGTCTGTTACTATCACACGGGGGAGACCAACCGGCACACAATGTTGTCCCACACAAACTTCTTTACGTCCTTCTTGGTAATTCTGGCCAATGGCTTCGCATCGATCCACTTCGTGAAGTAATCGATGGCTACAATGACAAACTTTAACTTTCCGGCTGCTTAAGGCAGAAGGCCAAGGATATCCATTCCCCATTGGTAAAATGTCCATGGGGCCATGATTGAAGTCATCAATGTTTTAGGGCATCTCGGTACCGGAGCATGTACCTGGCTCGAGTCACATTTTTTTGTCACGTTCTTGGCGTTCCTATGCATAGTCGGCCAATAATATCATTGTCTTATAGCTTTCGCCACCACGGACCTCGCTTCGATGTGCATTCCTCAAGTTCCCATGTGGATCTCCCTGATGACGTAGTTGGCCTGTAAAGGGCCTACACATCTTAACATGGGCACCAAGTACCCCTTTTTGAAGAGCACTTCCTCCTCAAGGATGTACTGATTAATTTTCATCTTAAGTGCTCTTCTTTCGTCTTTATCTTTCAGCCAGATAACGTATGATAGGCGTCATCCAGTTGTCCTCTTCTTCTTCTACGATCGCCCCTACCTCCTTTCAGTCGGTTGATTGCTCGGCCAATACTTCTACCAAGACTTTCTTTGTAAGGTGGTTAAATGCGTGGGTAGCCAGCTTACTCAAAATGTTGGCCTTTTGGTTTAAGTTCCTGGGTATGTTTTGGATGGCGAAAGTTTTAAACTCGGCTATGCATTCTTTTGTTATGGACAAATATTTGATCATGCTGGTGTTACTTGCCATGTAGCTTTCGTTATCTGACTTGCCACCAGCAAGGCCTCGTATTCTGCCTCGTTATTTGTATTGGCGAAGTTCAATCAGAGAGCGTACGTAAATTCTACACTGCTAGGACTGATAAGAACTAAACCAGCTCTGGACCCTTTACCGTTTGACGCACCATCGGTAAAGAGGGTCCATCTCTCCACATCATCTTTGTTTGGCAACTTGGCCGGTAATCGAAAGAATTCCTCGGTAGGGGTTCCTACCAGTGCCTCTGACAAGAAGTCCGCCAAGAGCTGTCCTTTCATGACGTTTCTTGGTTCGTAAGCAATGTTATATGCTCCCAACTCCACTGAGTATTTATCAAGCTTCCTTGATGCTTGAGCTTTGTTTAATATCTATTTGAGTGGTTGATCCGTTATGACATTGATGGGATAAGCCTCAAAATACCTTCATAACCTCTTGGACATGTGCTACAATGACAGGGCCAATTTTTCCAATGAGGCATAGTTCCTCTCAGCTTCGTTCAACGTCCTGCTCACGTAATGTATCAGACATTGTTTCCTCTTTCTTTCGGCTAGCAATACGACACTTATGGCCTTCATTGTCGCAGCTACGTTTACGTATAGCGTTTCCTCCTTTACTGGGGTGTTTAGCAACAGCAGCTCTACTATGACCTTTTTCATCTCTTGGAACGCCTTTTCCGTGCTTTCAGACCAACGGTCTTCATCCTTGTTTTCATTCGTTATGTCCTTTAGAGTTTTGAAGAAAGGTAATGACTTTTCAGCAGATCGGGACAAGAATCTTTTTAATGCAGCCAGCTTTCTACTTAGGCTATGCATCTCTTTTAATGTCTGAGGGGATTGCATATCGGCGATTGCCTTGGTTTTCTTTGGGTTAGCCTGAATTCCTTCGAAGGTGACCATATACATCAAAAATTTTCATTTTCCACTCCAAACGAACATTTTTTAAGGTTCAACTTCATGTTGATCCTCTGAAGGTTGTCGAATGTCTCAGAGATGTCTTCAATCAGGACTTTCTTGTCATTACTTTTGATGACCATGTTATCCACATATGCCTCTAGGTTCCTCCCAGTCTGATATTAGAAAGCTGTATCCACTAGCCTTTGATAGGTATCCCTAGCATTCTTAAGTCCAAATGGCATCTTCGTGTAGCAGTACGTGCCTTAGTTCATGTAGAACGCAGTTTTTTCTTCGTCGTCATGCGCCATCTGCACTTGATGGTATCCCTTATACGTATCTAGAAAGCATTTGTATCAAAAGCCTACCACCGACTCTATTTTTTCGTCAATGTTCGACAGAGGGTAGTAGTCTTTTGGGCATGCCGAGTTGATATTTTTAAAGTCTATGCACATCCTCCAGCTTCCATCGCTTTTCTTCACGAGCATCGGCTTTGATATCCATGTAGGATATCTCACCGGGTGAACTATTCTTGCATTCACCCATTCTTCCACTTCCTTGCTTACGACTTGGGTTCTGTCGGATGCCAGAACCCTTCTTTTTTGTGCGATGGGTTCTACCGAGGGATTAATATTCAGGGAGTGTTTTATGATTCTTCTTGGTATCCCCGTTATATCCGCCGGTTCCCATGCGAAAACATCCATACTTTTCTTTAGCAACATTATGAGCTAGTTTTTACATTGTTTCGACATGTTTCCCCTATTGTTACCAGCTGATCTGGGTATGCTGGGTTGGCCAATGTCTGTTCTGTCAAATCCACTCTTTTCGAGACTTCTTTTTCTTAGTTGATATTCTGATTGGCCTCCTGTTCGACCATTTGCTTCCTTTCTAACCTCCGACACTCGAAAATGATATCTGACCGAGTGACCAAGGTCGCGATCCCCCTTGGGGTGGGGAACTTTACCACGGAGTGTATTGTCGAGGAAACCGCTCAGAGGGATCTTAAGCCCGTCTTTCTAAATATGACATTATAAGGTGAAGGTGCCCGTACTACGGTGAAGTTAATCATCACTGTCCTAAACAAACCTCCGTCACCGAAGACCACTTCCAACTCGATTTTCCCCAATGGCTTCACCACGCCACCTGCAAAACCCACCAAATCCATCTGGGTGCCCCTTAAACGTGACCTTATAGCGGGACTCAAGTTCTCGAAACAATGTTCGAACATCACTTCCGCCGATGCTCCCTGATCCACGTATACCTTGCGAACCAAGTATCCTTCCATGACCACTTCTATAATGAGTGGTTCATCTGAGGCGTCTTTCATTGACAAAGGAGGAAACACGATTGGTGCTTTCATCCAACTCTTATCTCTTTCGATTGACTTTCTCTTCCTATCGTTCGGCCATGACCTTATCATGTTTATGACTTTGTCCTTTCCTGTGTCCCTTCCTTTCGCACTCCCCCGGCCCCTTTGTCTAACAACCTTGATTAGGTGGTTGAACTTTCCTAATTCTAAAGCCATTTCTAGCTGCCTTCTCAGCTGAAAGCAGTCGTTAGTGTAATGTCCTTTCTCTCCGTGATAGTCATAGTATGTTGATCCCAACTTATGATCTTGCTTACCTTGTAAAAGGGTTAGTTGTATTGAATAGATTCAAGACAACTATGGTAGAAACTTTGTTAACACTAAAGAGTATGCGGAATCTACTCTTTAATACTTAGAAGAATATGAATGTAACAGTGAATTGAATGAACAATGTATGAACACTGTATAACTGAAAAGCTCTAATATTATTATGAATAATACGAGTACTCTGTGTAGTACTAGGGTTTACAATCTTGAAGCTATATATGAAAAACGTATGAATCTGTATCTCTAACCATAATGCCGATTTTTTGGATGCCTCCGACGCTTCCCTTTGGGCAGTTCTGTGCTGGCGAATGCTTCTTTCGACCTTACAAAGTCGTCCAGTCTTGTTCATCATCTAGTCCACCGTCCTTCTGCACTTTGTGGAGTATCGTTTAGCCAGTTCTGGGCATTTGTGAGCGTCCATGAACGATGATATCTTCATGACCTTCGGGACACCCGTGATAAAGCCTGTTTCTATGATCCATCTTTCCTTGAAAGCCATAAGGGTTTCGTTGGCCTTTCTCACAATCTTGGTTATTTCTGTGCGATACTTTGAGCATGCTCCTTTTTGTGAAATATGGTTGTTTGTAAATATGCATGAGTTCACACCCATCCGTCGCATGCTTCCTCGGAGAGGTTCTGGCGCGTGGAACATCCCTTTCGCACTCCCATCCAGGGTTTGTTGGAACATACGACACCACACCGGCATGGGCCATTCCCTTGAGTTTGCTGCGGACGAGAACCGACTGAGATGGTCCTTCAGAACGGTCGTCCCATCATACAATTTGATGTTTGTCGGCATTTTGAATTCTAGGCCGGTAAACTCTATTATCCTTCGAGTTAAGGGGTTTTTACTGCCTCCTTGAAAGGCTTTCTGATCAGCGTCCTATTTCTTTTCCCATTACCATGTACGCACCTTGGTCCGGTCCTCGACATCGTCGAAGTTATGTTATCGGAGAAGATACATTCCACCCTTTCTTATGTTCTTTTAATAGTGACTTGGGACGAGAGGTGCCCTCTCATTCTGTTCCTTAGCGAATGAAGTGGTTTGCTCGTAAGAAGGATTTTGACATTAACTTTGAGACGGCCCCTCGAATGTGGACCGATTTTGATACCGGCCAGTGTTGGCCTAAGTGTTGTCTTATGGGTGTTCCTCTGAGCAGTCCACCCATCATTCTAGTGCTCGGTAGATTGACTAAGTGTCTCACAGATGGCGCTAATTTGTTAAAGTAAATCTTCACACCTCATTGAGTATTCTGGTTCCGGTTGAGCTAGAGCTCCTCTAGTTCCTGAAATATATGAGACAAATGCGTTAGCCTCGTCTTGGGGTTGTCTCAAGACCAAGCTCCGGCGCAAGAATGAGAAACGGGATATTTCGATAGTCAAGTATAAGTAAAATGTAGTGGAGAGTGAGATTAATTAATTGCAAGTGTGTAAATAAAAGGCATTGATACACGTTCGAGGAACAGTGTCGAAACACTATTCTTGCACTGTACTCGTACCACAGAGCATGGAGTTCTGAGCTATACCTTGTACTTTTGTCAGGTGTCAGACAAGATCCTAGGGACACAATCCCGTGAATTCAGGAGAACGAGTAGCCTGTGTGTTGTTCCGGTGAGTCTTCTGGAAGAGTCACCGAAGAACCTATCGGGGAAGTCCTCCGGTAATCCTTCCGGGTACCTCCATCGTCAATTATGATAAAAAGTTTGATTAAATATACAAGTAGTAAGCACCAACAGGTGCCATTTTCGTATAGTACTCATGAACTCAATTCATAAAGGTCCCCTCTCAACAGGTACTCAATATCCTTAATTCATATACTTGTCATATGGTACATACTTAATACTTATGACCCCATAATAATATAATTACACTACAGTATCAAAAACTCAAAAATTCCCATGTTTTGCCTCTAAAATTAGCAGCAAGACTTCGTATAAATGAACAAGCTTGTGTCATTTTCATGATGTTTGCTAAAAATGACCCGTTAAAATTATATAGGAATCCAAATTTGTATAACTTAATCATACGAACTAGCTACACATTTA